>JBBYHM010023646.1:0-10390 GCA_038381775.1 Adansonia rubrostipa
ACAAATAAATATAAAAATTCAAATTCTATTATAATAATAAAAATAATTTATTTTCATTATAATTAAAAAAGATAATAGTAAAAATATATAAAATTGTAATCGTAAAAAAATTTTAAAAGATAATTGAAGTTAAAAATTAAAATAAATAATAATCTGGACAAATTTTTTTATAAAATTAATATTTAAAATAAAATTCTATTTAATTTAATAATTTAAATTATTTTGGTTTCAAATTATTTAAAATTTAAATTTTGATTATATTGAGTTTTGATTATTTTAAATTTAATTTATTGGTACAAATAAAATAAATTTATATTTATGATTTTTTTACGATCAAATTAAATTAAATTAGATTTGAATAGATTGAAATAGGCTTGGATTGATCACGACGATAGTAAATTGGATTCAATAAAAAGGAAACGCTCCGTAATGGTTGTTGGGAAGAGGATGTTCTTGATCCTTTTGTGTTAGTGTCGATCAAAATTCAGAACGAAACAGGGGATATCCTCTTCCAAATTCCAAAGTTATATACATAATTACGTTTAAATATTTATATTTAAAATAATTTGATATTAATATCTTCGATTCTATTTTTTTATAATTATAATTATATTTTTATTTTTAATTAAATTAATATTATTTAATTTATAATATAAAAAAATTTGGCAATAAATATAAATAAGCCATTTGATAACATTTAAAATAACTAGTGTTTTGAATTTTTGTGTTACATTGATTTTATTTTTGTTGGTAATACATAAAATATGATTATAATATAAAAAATTACTAATTTAAAGTTAAAATTAAATTATTATAATAAATTATATAAAATATTTTAACTTGAAAACAACTTTTAAAAATAAAGGATAAATATAATAAAATAATATAAATACATAATATAATTCATTATCTACGAAAAAATTAAGATAAATATTAAAATTTAATTCATTTAGATTATATGAATACTTATTATTTATATACATATTAAGAAATAAAAATAATAATAACAATATAAACCGAACAATTATTATATAATAACTCATGATTTATAATATTATTTAAGATAGTTATTTTTATTATTTAATCATCATAACATATTTTTTATTCAACACTTAAAGTTAAAAAATTATTTACATCAAATCATTTTATGTTATTATTCAATATTTTGGTCTTTATCAAAAATTTATCAATACAATAATTTTTATTTTAAAAAATAATATGACATTATTGTTAAAAAAAATAAAGAGCCACTCGTACATGAAATGTGACATAAAATTAAAAATTGTTTGAGCGTTATTACACATAAGCATGACATGAAAAGAAAATTAGAATATTACACAACATGAAAAAGATAACATGATCATAACATGAATACACAAATGTATTTACATTTATATAAAATGTACATGATATAAAATTTATTTGAATAATGCTAATTAGACTTAATAATATCGAATATTATATAAATATAACATAAAAAAATAACAAAAAATATAATATAAAATGAAAAAAATATTAAGATAATATGATTATATAAATATATTAAAATTTATTTAAAATTTATTAACATGTGAATCTATATATATATATATATGTATATGTATATCTTATATACATCACAGATACAAAAATATTTATTTTCTCTGTCCAGTCAATCATTGCCCCTCAATTTGGTTTCTATTTCAAAATTGCCCTCAATCGATTGATCATCGTTTATATATTTTTTATGATTCGATAAATTTTGTTGGTAGGACGGGCAAACCGGCAGCTACAAGTTCATCAACCTGGCAGTGTACGCTAAAGCAATGATTTGCCAAATCATTCTACTAGAATTAAATAAGGGGTACTGACAAATTTGTTTTATTCCATGAGAAGAATTTTTTATTATAAAGAAAATGACAATTTCGATTATTGAAAAAAAAAAAAAAAAGCGCAAATTTAGTTCTTTTGTCATCAAGTTGTTTGCATTTTTCTCTGTGTTTAGCAGAGAGAAAAAGGAATTTACCTTGCCTAAAGGATTAGTATTAGGGTAAAATAATAATTTCACGTCGATTAACTAAAGATATAACAAATAATTTATAAAACAAGAGTCAACCTTCCTCTATTAAAGTGATTTTTCTCAAAAGAATAAAATCGTGAGAATAGTTTGTGTATTATTTCAAAGCAGATAATACTTTATAGTGAATACAATCTGATAATCCTTGCATCAACATACCTCAAACAAAAAATTACTTTTTTTTTTTTGGTCTTCAGTTTTACTCATTTAAGATGTAAAATTTTGCAGCTAGAGTAGGGCTTGTTTTGTGTAACAAAAAATATAATGAACAACAATGTTAGTTGAAAAGATTTTTTCCATTTATATTTTAAAATAAATATTATAGATTTTAGATTATATAGATATTATGATATTATATTTAGAAGTTTCTTGTCCTAAGAAAATTATAATCAAATGAGTACTAATTCAAATAGAATATATGCTATTGATAGAATTTTTAAAGTTAGGAGTTTAAGAGAATTTGGGTACATAATATTCCCTTTACTTGAGTTAAATAAGGGTTGACGGTTATTGTAGACTAAAAACTTTCAAAAGAAAAAAAAATACAAGCATGGAGCAAAATGAAACTTCAATTGCTTGATTAAAGTCGTCATCAACAGTTGATTAATTAATCAATATAGCAAGATAAATTAGCTTCGTTTTTCGTCTGATTATAATGCCTTGGAGTTAAACCAGGTATCACTATTTGAACCTTTTATTAATATTACTGCCCTAGAGTAAAAAAAAACAAAAAACAAAAAAATGGAGATAAACATACTCTTTGATTAAATTTTTTAAAAAAATTTTGTTTAAATTAATTTTTATTTATTATAGATTCAAATTTTAATAAGTAAAATCAATTGTATTGATAAAAGTATTAATTATATTGAACTACCGTCATTAGAATAAAGTCTTTTGGATAATAAATTAACAGTAAAAAGATTTATTTGATTTATTGATAATTATTCTTATTCCATTGAAATAAATGAAAAAACATTATCAAAAATAACAAAGGGCGATTATACTTTAAATAAAAGGAAGAAAAAGAATGGGAAAGCACCCATATGGTTTCCTTTTAAAAGCACACTTCATATACGCCGATGTCAGTGAATAAAATTTTTGGAATTCATTTGTAGTGTATAAAATGGAAAAAGTAATTGTAAAAGGAAAAAAGAAGTGTGGAATCAATTGGACTTAAAATACAAGCAATCCAAATCTTTATTTGTTTATTTATTTTATTTTGGAAGCGTGCTTGTCTCTTTAGTCTTTAGTACCAAAGTTATACATACTGATCCATACCAAAAAATCCAATGAAAGATGACAATTTAAATTTTAGGCCTTACTCTTTTCTTGTGTAGAAGGAATTAAGGCGAAAGATGTCACTGTATTATTATTTAATATTGAATTCGTCGTTCTGTTTTTATTTTATTGATTTCACCGTAATAATTTTTACTTTTATGATTTTTGGAAAAAAATTAGCAAAATTAAAATATTTTACGAAATTCTCTTATACAATTAATATTTTAAAAAACCAATCATTAGATCTAATAATTTGCTTTTACTCGTTATGGTCACAAAATTTTACATTAGTTTGATATGCAAATATTAGTTAACAATGCAAACATATCATTTTATCAAGCAATGCAAGTTCTTTTTTCTTTTGTCATGTTAGTAACATGGCAATCATAAATTACTAATTGTATGAAGCCCAATCAACATATTTGGCCTTGTATAAGACTTATAATGAGTTATAATTATAAGATCCTTATGCATCAAAGTCTTTTTCCATAATCTTTTTTGGTCATTGTATTTCCAAGATAAGACATTAATAAAATGACTAACACATATTTTACCATTTTACTTATGAAGTAAGCAATCAATCTCATAGGTTGAAGTAGAAATGATACTTGGGATGGTATATAGGTACTTCTTGTTTCATGAAAACAAGTTCGCTAAACATAGTTCATGTGAGAACTCCATCTGGTATTGTGTAGATACTTAATTTCGTCTGAGTTTTTTTTTAGTAGTCTCAATTATCTGAGACCAGAAATATGGTTGTCGCCCCGATAGAGGTTGACCTTTATCAGATAATTTTCACATTTTTGTAACTTATTTCGTCACACATAGATAGCCATATTGACATGTAACAGAAAAAGTGCCATTTGAAGATCGATCTCAGATAAAAGGATGAAGATTCAAAAGAAAAATTTTGTTTTTAAATAGTTTCTTGCCAAATTTGGAAAATCATTCTTGCAGATGATATCAAGGTTAAAATTTTCATTTTTATGAAATTTTAAGGTTTTTTTCGTAAAACTCAAAACATTGATCGTCACATATTTTTATCGACACTTGTGCAAAATTCATGCCAATACGCATTTCAAAGAACCAAAAATATTCAAGAAAAAAAATAAGGATTGGTGTTTTTTAACGAAAGGTGTCAAATTATCAATTTTGTTAATTAATTTTGAATTTTTATAGTATCACGAGTATTATGCTCGTGAAACTATTCTAGTTAAATCTATTTCAGATTTAAGAATTTCATCTTTTTTATTTTTGATAATTAATATTTTAGATAATATGTTATATTTAATCCATTTTATCTAATTTTCAATGTCTTCTTTAAAATTTTCTTAGTTTCAAAATACGAGCTTTCTTTTATTTGTAAAATTTTTGAAGTTTTAAACTTTAAAATTCTTTCAAAATTTTTTCATTAACCACCATCAAGTCACTTTTTAAAAATTTATTTTATTTTATGAGTTTTACATTTTCTTGAATTTTTTTGTTTTCAAGATGCGAAGTTTTATAATCCATAAATTTTTTCAGGAGGAATTTTTTGAGTTTAAGATTTTTAAAAATCATTAAATATTTTCATTAAATTTATATTAAATTATTTTTTAAAAATTTAATTTATTTTATAAGTTTTGTATTTTTTTCAAATAACAAATTTCTTTCATGAAAGTTTTCTCGTAAAAATTTATGAGTTTTGGATTTTAGTTTTTTTTCTTGCACATAAGACTTCTAAAAAATTTTTCTTGTATAATTCAAGACTTAAAATTTTTATAAAAAATTGTGTTAATTTTATTTTGGGCACAATCTCCTTTATGGGGCAAAAAATTTCAAAATTTGCAAATAGGCCCATAAGCCCAATAATTTCTCACCAAACCCAATGATCTTACCAAGCCCCCTTTTTTTTTCTACCTAGCCTATTTCATTCTCTAAAAGCCTACCAAGCTTATTTTAATCTTAAATTTTCCAGCAAAGTCTACTAACCTTAATCTTTTTAATTTTATATAAATTATTTTGATTCAAATTTTTTTTTTATAGAATTTTGATTGGAATTTTCATATGATTAAATTCTTAATTGAATTTATTATATGAAATTTTGTTGAATACATGAATTTTAATTTGTTATCATTTTTTTTCATGGAATTTCCAATTAGGCTTTTCATGGACCTTGATTGCATTTGTTTCTTTGCTTCTAAGATTATTTTTACGTGTAAATTTATAGTTTAAATTTGTTTCTACATAATTAATTTTATAATTTGATAATTTAGTTATATGAAATTTAATTTGGTTGGAATTAAATTTTTTTCTAACTAATTTAGCTTCTTCCTAACCAATTCAATCACGTTGGCCAAAACTACCAGATGATCATCATGCCACCTAAACTAGCATAATCATGATAATCGAGATGGTGGCTTGTAAGAAAAGACGACCAGGGCATGGGCTTATGACACAACAATCATCATTTTCCAACCTAACAAGTTAACAAAATATCAAATAAATAAAAAGAAAAAAGAAAAAGCATGAAAAAAGATGAAAATTCGGCCAAGGAGGATGTACAAATGGTGGAGGATGTTTTCTCCATGGACTCTTAGTTTAGAAGCAAAAAAAAAAAGTAAAAAAGAAAAAAGAATTTAACTTATTTCAAAAGCTTTCAAGGTAGTTTCTTCTTGAAAATTCATGTTGTTTATTTCATCTTCTATTTTTATTCATTTCATTTTCATCTTCTTGAATTCTTGATGGTAGTTCCATGATCCTTACTTATTAACGTGATTAAGCTTAAGCTATGGCATATTTCATGCTTTAAAAGCTAAGCTTGGAACTATGACTGTTCTTTTTCATTGTTGGTGTTTAAATTTCACTAAAATCATATATTCAAAGTTTAAAAGCTTTAAATCATGTTCATATGAGTTAAAATAAATTTTGATGTTGACGGACTTCGTGAATCATACATGGTTGTATTTAGCATTTTTTTATTTTATTTTTATTTTTACATCTAGTTTGTGACTTCTCTTAAATATTCATATCTTGAGAATTTTTGTTGTGTGTTGAGCTTGGTAGTATTCTAGGATGATATTAATATGCATTTACATCTAGTTTCATGCAAAGTGAATTTTAAGAACATGGAGAAAATTTGAACTTGATTAAAAATGGGGTTGGAGTATCTCTTTTGAAATAATAGAGTTGGATTATCTTTATTAGCAAACATTTTAATATGAAATCTTATTTTTTATATTTTAATCTTGATCTGAGTCAAAAGGGGTTGATATTGTGGGGGAATTAACCAGGCACATTTTTGAGACATCCGAACATCTTGATAAAAAGAGATTAAAAAATTAGGTTGAAAATAGGGGATAGCATCGTGTCATCTCCGTTTTCAAAATTTTTTCGAGTGCATCCGAAGATTTCAAAGAGTAAATGAGGTACCGTTGGAAAGGTAACTCAACAAGGTTTAATATAAAAATATTCAAAAAATTCTAGAAAATCACTTTCTAGGCGGAATTAATTTTTGAAGTTAGGTTCGTCTCAGCACTGGCAGCATGTACAACTAAAAGGGCATGATGGATTTTGAAAAATCATTCTAAGCTTATTCAGGGTCGTTAGATCATAGATAATACCTTTTCGGAAAGGGAATTTTGTAAAATTTTTGAAAAAAATATTTAAAAATTTCGTAAAATATCAATGGTGGGCCATAATGCCTCTGAATAGAATGTTACATGCTAGTTCAAGGGGTTTCAGACAGCAAAGGTTTGAAAAATTATAACTCCCTCATCCGCGATGATCCGAGGGCAAATAAGGCACTATTAGAAAGGTAATTCGATGCCCTTTAAACGAAAAATATTAGAAAAATCAAAGGAAATATTTTGTGGCTCGAAAATAAATTTTCAAGTTCTAACTATAGTGCTGCCAGAGCAAAAAAAGGGAGATTATTTGATATTCCTTTTTTTTCAAAGATAGACTCAGGTCTAGGATGTTCGAATGTCCACAACAGAAAGTAACACGGGCTTCACAAGTTCATTCCATAATCCTAGACTAGTGTGGGATGATGGTAACAACCTGTTGACCATGTCATAAAAAGGAACATGAGACTCAAGATCAAGTATTAATACTAAGAAGGATTTCTTTTCCTTCTTTTTTTTTTTTGAAAAAAAAAGAGAGCTTATTTCACCATAATTTAGATCTGAAATGTTAATTTGCCTCTAAGATTGGGAGACCAATTTGATGAAAACATTAAGTCCATGCTACTCTTCATCCATTAAAGGTAACATGAACTTAACTTGGGGATGTTTCTAAAAATCAATTTGTAAGAAACAAGCAAGCATTTTAATGGAGATGTCATGAACAAAATAGAACACATACAAAGATAAACATGGATTAAACATGCAAAGATGACATTTTGACATAACAATGTGTGACATAAATGCAAGAAGATGACAAATAAGGTGCATGGAGATGAAATGAACATGTTTAAACTAGGGGATTGATGCTAGAGTTGTCAAGAGAGGATTTTTATTTCCTGAAACTCCTTAAAACACAAGAAAATGTTTGAACAAACCTAAGATATGTCAAGGTAACCACTTAAATATGTAATGAATATGTGAATATGGAAGAAACATGGCAAAAGATGCATAAACATAGTGTGTAATGATAAAAATTAAGTATGGTAAGTTTTTATATCCCACAACATCAAGGTGTCAAGAAGGTCATCAAAATCCTAAGACTGCCACTACTAAGGCAACAAAGATGCATGGGAGTATTAGAAGGGTCATGGCAACATGAAGGCCTCACTAAAATGGAATGGATGATCAAAACAAAAATTATATGGAACAAGGTAAAAAATATACTAGCAAAGGCTTGAAGTTTCCTCCTTTTTTAAGGCAGTGACTTTAAACTCAGTTTCTTCCCTCTTTTTGCTATTGTTTAGCAAGAAAAAAGGTGAAAGAAAGAAACTTTTTGGTAATATGGTTGCTGATAGGGTGTTTTAAGGATGAAAGTGTGTGAAAGGTTAAGTTTTTTAAGGTGTTCTAGTGGTGGTTTTAGAGAGCTATGGAAATGGAGGTTGGTTAAGGGTAAAAGGTAATGGAATAGTGTTTTGGTGAGTTTTTAAAGCGAAGTAGCTGGAGGATTTATAGGGATGAATGAGAAGTTTTTCTGGGATTGCTGGAGAGCTTCTTGGATGGCTGAGAGAGTTTTTTTTTTTGAGATAGCTAGTTCTGTTATCTTTTTTCTTTTTGTTCAGCCCCTCCTTTTAGAAGACAATGCAAAGGGCATTTTTGATTTTTTTTTTTTTTTTGCTTTTGCACCAGGGGACACCTCTAGCTACCATGCTCAGCTGACTTTCTTCTTATTGTTTTTGCCATGCTGAGCAAGAAGGCATAAAGGTTGTGAAAGCGTAAAACTGGAGATATGCCTGCCATACCCTCTTAAACCCATATATCTTATGAAAGTGACCTTTATCATTAATTGTTTGGCTTTAAAAATTTAATAAAATCCATTACTGAACCCATAGTTGAGGTTTGTAATGTTTTACGATAATTCCTTGGTGCAAAAACATGTTTAAATCAGGTTTTCAAAGGCTAAAAAATGGCTCGAACTAGGCAAAAATGCCTTGGGGTTCGATAAATAAGCTACCTTTTACTCCTGAGTATTGATACAATGAGTTGTGTATTGATACTAAGAGCAAAAAATGTTTTCAGTCTCGAGACTTAGAGGTAAATATTGATACTTCATGGATTTGTATCAATACTCATGCTTGTGTATTGATACATTTTGCCAAAAATCACAACTTTAGCTACTGCCAAAGTTTGTATCGACACAAACATGTCATGTATTGATACCACACCTTGGGTATTGATACCAAACACCCTTGTATCAATACTATAGTGAAAATTTAAGTTTTTGGTACCGTAAAGGCCTCGTATCAATACTTATGCCCTAATATAACTTGTACGTACCTATGGCTTCCTGATTTACCTTAACTTGGTTACAAACAATGGGAAATTGATTTATGTACTCATTTTAATGACCTTGGTGACACCATGAAAAGTGGCCTTTGATGCCTTGTTTTTACATTTTCTTTAATATAGCCCATAAGCATTTTGGACCTTCTTAAAAATAATTTTTCGTTTGGCACCGTGTCGCTTAATAGTGCTTGGTGACACGGCATCTGATAGTCATCCCTTAGCTTTTGTTTCTATTTTCTTTACCTAACTCCTAAGATGCCAAAAACTAGTTCAGACAAAATGAGGTGTCTACAACAAAAATGCTCTTTTAGGATGGGTTCACCTTTTTATGATCATTTTCGAGTCCTTTAGGGTTACCGAAATACTTTCATGTTGAAGGTTATCCTAAGGGCATTTTGGTAATTTCTCTAAAATAAAGTCTTAGGTAGTCATCGAGATGTTTTTATACTAGAGATGAAGATAGGTTCACCTTTCTATGATTGTTTTCGAGTCCTTTAAGATTACCGAGATACTTTCAGGTCGAAAGTACACCCCAAAGACACTTTGGTAATTTCCCTAGAATCGAGTTTTAGGTAGTCATTGAGATGTTTTTATGCCAAAGATGTATATTTAAGATAGGTTCACCTTTTTGTAATCCTTTTCATGTCCTTTAGGGGTGCCAAGATACTTTCATGTTGAAGGTGTAGCCTTAAGGCATTTTGGTAATTTTGCATAAAAACAAGTCCTATGTAATTACTAAGATACTTTCATGTTAAAGGTACACAGTAGGAATAGGTTCGTCATTTTAGATTGTTATGAGTCTTAGGATGTCCTATAAATATTTTAGATAAAATATAAATTTTTTTTAAAAAAATTAAAGCAATGTCTTTAAGATAGAATAATAAAAAGTAAAATTTCTCCCAAAATATGAGAGAGGTTTTACGGATTATTTTAATAATGAGATATTCTTTTTAAAATGAAAATCAAGATTTTTATAAATTTTAAGAAAAATAATAAAACCTTTCACATTCCTCTAGCCTTCCACCTGGGTACGAAAGATATTTTGAATTTTAAAACCTTTTGTGTTCTTCTAGTTTTCTGTTAGGATACAAAAGAGAATGACAAAAAG
>JBBYHM010023657.1:0-10390 GCA_038381775.1 Adansonia rubrostipa
TAAATCGCCAAATCCTATCCTTAGTTAGTAGAATCCAATGTCTATAACATTATTAAAATAAAACTCACCAACTTTTCATTTCAATTTTCGTTGCGATTCCCTTTAATTAAAATCGGTGAATGATGAGATAATATAAATTATTTCAACCAAAAATACAGGAGTGTGTGTTAGAGTCTGCACTTTTTGCACCCCTGAACTGCTAAAGTTTCACTTCATTAAACACAAGACTCTAAAAAAAATTCAAATTAAAAACACTTAACCTCGACCAGAGCCCACAAAAATGTCAAGCTGCATTCATATACCATTGGTCAGAATCCACAATCCCCGCAGCAGAACCTTATTGCCGAATGCTGATATTACAGATGACAATTTATCTTTGCATAACAAATTTCATCCACCATGAAATGAACTCTGCAAAAATTTCTCCAAAGAAAGATTATGGTATCATCAAAACCAGCATTCAGGGTCTTCCTTGCCGATGACATCTATACGTGCAAGCAAATGTCATTTGGAAAGACAAATCAAGGTGTTCTATATTTACAAATGTAATTTGGAAGGACAAATCAAGATGACCAAATATCGTATTCTGTGCATCTTCTAAGAACCTTATAGTACAAAATCAAGTCTCATGGCAAGTCAACCAATTTTTTACCAAGTAACTGGAGTATACATGTTCTGGTGGCAGTGTGACACCAAACAGTGCTGTTGCTGCTGCCAGAGCCCAAATGTTTCAGCTCCTTCCACCATTTGACCACCCTTAAAAGCTTTCCCTCCAATGTTACTAGCACTGTTATCGTCTGTATCCATCATTTCACCCTCCACTTCTTCTGCTTCCATTGGCTGCAACTGCCAGGGGCCTATGATTCCTGTCCCTGCTCCAGAGGCCAATAGAAGCTGAGGTGCAACCCAGGGAACAACAGCCAAGCGGTCATTCAGATCTCCAGTGCTTCCATTATCCGTTGTTTTATCCTTCATTGATTTCACTGCCCATGAATCCTGAGGCCAATATAAAAGATCTGCCAACAAGAATATTAATTTAATAATATATATATATATATGTACGTGTGTATATACGTTTAATGCAAAAGGAACACCCATTCAATAGGAAAAAAGAAAAAAAAAAAACATTTAGAAAAACAGAACAAGTGCCCTGGTCTTGGGATAATAAATTCATCAAATGCATCTTCCAATTTTACATATTCAACTAACACAAAGCATGGATCTTCTGTGTAATTCTCTGCCGATAGGAAGTGTGAACAAAAGGGTTGAAGTTGTATCAAATAGTAGCAGGATTACTCCATCGGCCAAATTATTGACATCCTTAGCTGGAGCCAAATTGAACATATAAAGCATCCAAAGTTGCAAAAAGGGCATTAAATACAAAGATCGAAAACTAAAAGCCTACTTTTCTTCAGATAACCCAAAAGCTTCAATATTCAAGCTGCAAAACATATTTATACGCCATATAACCTAAGTGCTTGGATAAATTGGTAATGTGAATTAGACTAGCCTTATCAATAACGTATACATGTTAGCTAAATACAAAACACAAGAAAAACTAGTGAAGAAAGCATTTGACTAGAACAAACTTCGTGATGACAACAATCTAATACAAAAGGGTGCAGTAAAGTTTACTTTTCAAGCAAATTGAAACCTTGTTGTAATATTAATTAGTTTTAGTAGAACAAAATGTTATTAAGCTAAGTTCCCATATTCCTTAAAAGCAACACAACTGTAGCATGAATCGCCTATATGTTACAGGATTACATTCCTTGTCAAAAGACTTCAACATATTATCCATTAGGTTGCTGTAATTTAAGTATCATGTTTCATTTTTCTTCTTACTCGGCTGTGCCCTAACCATTTCTGTTTCCTTTCTTAGAGGAAATAGCAAAAATTAGAAAAATGATACCTGCCTCTATGTCGAAATCTACTATAGCCAATCACTAATATGAATAATCCTGGATTTAAGGTGCAAGGAAGGGAAGACTAGCTTCTTCTATAATTCATGGAGGAAAAAAAAGGGGGGGCGGGAGGGGGAGGAACTATTTTTATATAGGAAAGTGGATGATAGGCATTCGGGAAAGAAAAAAAAAAGTTTGAATGCTGGAGATAATTTAAGAAGAGTGTGGAGAGTAAGGTACACAATACCTACCCTTTAAAGCTGGAAAGAAGTCAGAATTGATGATGATGGAGAAGTCTGGTGAAGTAGGAGATTTGAAAAATGGGGTGCTGGAAGGATTATAGAGCATGATAGCCCTCTCTGTCTCTTGGGGATGTAGTGTAATTGTTTTAGCTATAAATGATTGGGCATTAATCCTGGCGGCTGGAGTTGGAAAGGGCCTCTGTTGATGTTCCATGTCCATGGTTGATAGAAAGTCAGCACCACCCTTTGTCAAACATAAAAAAGATATTGAGAAATATAGCATTAATCTTGGAGATTTGTTTTGTTTTGTCTGTGTCAGAACGCAGAAGAAAGAGCAATGGATAGAAAACAAAAATCAAAGATAAACAAATCCAATCCACTGAAATAAGGCAATTATCAGAATCACTAAATGAAATGCAAATGTAAATGATAAAGACGAGCTCACAGATTAATCATTTATCCATGCCCATGGGCAGAACGGACGGAAGGTAACTAATTCCAGACTTTGAGGATATCAATAAATGTAAAAACAAAGAATAAATTTGTATATAAATATGAACAGAAAGAATATTAGCAGAAAATAAATAGACTGGGATGAGATCAATGATTAATTAATTAATTAATTAAAGAAAAAATGGGAAAACTCACCACTCTAATAGATTTTCGGGAGCGAGAACCAAAAGAGAAATCATCATCAATATCGTGAAAGTCCTTCCGCTTCATGGAAAAATCTATAAGGAATTATTACTATTATTATTATTATTAGGATGATCGGAGTACTGCTATTTTCTTCTTCTTCCTGGAAAGTAAAACGCTATCACGGGAAAATATAAAAAAGTAAAATGAATCTATAATTATTAAAAAAATAATTTTGAAGAAAAAAATAATTATTAAAATTATTAATAAAAAATTTATAATTATTTTTTATTTTTTATATTTTTTTATTTGGCATTCAGGAATTGACCGTCCCCGTAGTATTTATATATTTATATATATTAAAAATAATATTTATAAATAGTAAAAATTAAAAAAAATTTTATATATTAAATCTTAAATTATTTTTTAAAAATTAAAAATAATATATATTATATATAATAGTAATTTAAAATTTAATATAAATTATTTTTTATTATTTTTAAATAATATTTTTATTATATATAATATATTATTATAAATAATTTAATATATATTATATATAATATCCTTTATACATTATATAATATATATAATAATATGTTATATATATTATTTAAAAAATAATAAAAATTAAAAATATATTTTATATTAAATTTTAAATTATTTTTTAAATTTAAAATAATATATATTATGTATAAAATAAAATAATATATACTATATAAAATGTATACAATATGTGTGGGAAGTCTACTCCTTCAATGCAAACAGTTATTATTTCTTTTTTTTAATTATTTTTTTACTTTCACCCCATTTCAATAATTATCAATTTATTTACATTTTTAAAATTTTCTCTTCTCTTCTTTACCGGGCTTTTGCTCTTGCGTCTTTAATAATAATAATAATAATAATAATAATAATAATAATAGTAACAACACGGCCCCCGTCCCCTCTCAGGCCCCTGTTTTTGCTTTAGCTTTTTGTTGGACCGACGGGCAGGAACCCTGGAGGCCCGAGTTTAATGCGGCTGTACCTTGTCCTTTTACCTTCTCTTCTTCTACTAGCTTTTAATTTTCCTTCATTCCATTCTTTTTACCATATAATAACAAGAATAACTGAATTTGATTTAACTTCTAATTCATTTATTATATTTGGTAAATTCAGTTTGCATTTTATAAGACTCGTAAATGTCATATACATTCTCACTGTTTTGTTACAATTAGGAACAGTTTCAAATTTCATGTCCATTATGATAAAATAGTCTGCGAATACATTTTATACATGTTCAACTGTTTTGTTATAAACTATTTTGCAAGAATGAAGCTAATCTTTTGTTTAGTTTTTTGGTGCTGGTCTTTTTTTTGTTTTTATCCGGTTGGAATCATAAAGGCTAATATATCTTTAAATGAATGTCACTTTTCTAACTTAACCGCAACCAAAAGACAAAAACAAAAAAAAAATAAAAAAATTGTAAAACAATTCAATCTCGTTTATGAATTTAAAACCATCTCCTATCCTGTCCTGTCCTGTCCTTTTCTATGGGAGATGAGGAAAGCGTGACTCGGAATTGCATGCGTGGCTGGCCTCCTGGTAATTTGCAGAAAGTGCACTAGCAAGCCTATTTTTACTTTAAATTTTCTCTTCGGTCACACAAGAAGTATCCTTCTTCTTTAGCAATTACATTACCAATGTCCAGTCAAAAGATCATAAGATACAGTTACAGATGCACAAGTGAGAGTGATGGCAATTCTGTTATTTTGAGGAAACTCAGGTGCGATAATGCTTATTTTATTGTCCACAAACATACAAACATACATACATAATAGTGCCTTAAATTGAATTTTGAAAGGGGGCTTTGCATTTAGTTTTAGTTTTAGATATCGCACGCACAAAACCGATAATAACAAGGAATTGATTTATGCACACACAGTCCTTGAACCTTGTGTTGTGTGCTACCATTGAATTAAGAATGGCGAATTGCACGGCCATACCGCCCTCCGTTCTCAATTTCCCAAGGATTATTGTGACGCCACCAGCTGCAGCAGTGGGTTCAAGGACCATCGGACTCTTCGTCAAACCCGTGCATTGTGCACCTCTCCGCCAACTCCAACAACAGCAAGAGCAAGAGCAAGAGGTTAGCTCATTCTCACCCACTCTCTGCTTTCCTCACTCAATTAATTCTCTTCTATATGCCTTTGCCTTTGCCTTTGCCTTGCATCTTAATTCGAATTTGTTTAACTACTCATTTGCTTCGTCAAACCAACTGTTTAATACTAATTCCCTCTTTCCAGTGATATCTAAATTTCTCAATTAATTTGGTTTCTTCTATTGTTTTCCCAACTGGGTCTGGTCTGGGCTCATTTTTTCTCTCTTCGTAGTCATACTCTGCTCCACTGGTATTCAAGGTTGATGCAGGTATCATGTGTGAACCTTGTAATGGTAAAGGATGGCTGCTCTGTGATTTTTGTAAGGGACAAAAGACAAATGTCAAAGCCGAAAACAAGCGGATCTACCGTCGATGCCCATCTTGTAGAGCTGTACGTATTCCTAATTAATTTCTAATCCACCAAATTCCTTTTTCTTTACCTATCTATCGATTTATGATTCTGCCAGTTCTTATTTTTGACCACATAGACGAGATAGGACGCATAGGCACAGCTGATTTAACTGCTTCCATCGAATGAATGATATATGGCTTGGTTTAAATATATTTGAGAAAGAAAAACCAATGTAGGTCGCATATAGCCACAACAAGTAGGCTTATACATTGTAAGGTATAAGAATGGTTTAGCTAGGGCATGATTCGTCTTCTACAGCAAAACAATTAGAGAAAACAAAATTTTTAGCTCTCATTCAATGTTGTTTTCTCCCTAAAATCATTCGTTCCTAACCCATATATATATATCCCTTGTTGGCCGAAGTCTTCTATTACTTTGTAGTGGCTGCCAGAGTTCAGTATACCCCATGTTGCATTCCACATTACAAGTTATTCTGGATCCATCTCATGCAAACTGATGATATCAATAACTAAAACCCCTCATTCCTCATTTAAAATTGCAATGCAGATTGGTTATCTGTTGTGTTCAAAATGCAAAGTCTTCAAATGTGTCACCTTCCCAAACAGTAGCGACGGTGAAGAGCTGACGTTCTGAGCACACTTTGCTGTTTTATTTTTTTGGCCAAACACCTTACTGGTTTATTCATCAAAGACTGCAGAGAAAACCTGCAAGTAGTGTGCTTGTGGAGTTGTTCTCAATCTTTTTAGGGGAGATTAATTTCAGGTTCCTCCTTGTCCTTCTTTGTATATTCTTAATCCCTCAAGAAGAAATTCTTTGAGAGGAATCTAGTATTTTGCATTACCATGAGCTCTGAAACTTTGTAGATGGTTGACAGTTGTATTTCCTTGTCGATAGAATAAAGGAGTTGATTTAATTTTCCTCACAGTCAAAGAATAATGGTGTTAAGTCTTGAAAGGTTTTTAGAATGTGTTTTTAAGTTAATCGAAGGATAATCTTTGAATTGGCTGGTTGGGTGGTTGTCAGTAGCCTAGAACCAAAGAATAGAGGCTTATCTTGCAACTACACCACAGTGTTGACAGTGATTCTCACATATATTTCAGAACAGAATGTGATAGTAGGCACCGATGATGACCACTTTGTACTCAATGTGTTAGCAAATGCATATCAAATTACAAGTTAGATAAGTAAGTAGAATGATTCTGAAGATGGTTGTACCCATATAATGTTCTGGTTTAAAAACAAGTTATTCGGTTCTGGGAGAACAAGAAAATGAGCACTATGTTGGCAAACAACCTTGTGGGCACTCGGCAGTTTTCACTTTATTTTCTTTATGTAATCTGCAAAGTGTTCGTATTCTTTGTCATCTGTCAAATTCCAAAAAGTTATATTTTGTTGAAAAAGTTGCTTTAACTTGGAAACCTTACCTCGTATTTCTAGCCTGGACTTAGCTATTACATCCACATTGTGGTTTTTCTTACTTTGTAAAAAACTGAGATGAGTTTAATCCGCTGATATGCCACGGCAGTACCAGTAATGAACTTAAAACGAAAAGAAAATTAACACATTATCATAAAAATAAAGGAATTTTTTACATTTGCTTCACCCTTTGGATGGTCTTCAAAAGTAAGATGGGCACATTGGGGACCTGAAATCAAACCTTATACTAATAAAAAGGAAAAAAGAAAAGGTTCCCATTACATTAGCTTCTCTATTTGTATTTCGATCGCTGTTACTAGTAGCAATATAATTTAGCATGCTTATTAAGTTACGAAAATTCTTTCCAGCCCAATTGTTGAATTTTTTGAATAGTGAAACTCTTGCTGTGGTGCGGTCTAGTGTTTTCAGATGTAAATGTCTTTTTTTTGCATGTGCTATATTTATAATCTTTATTTCTAGTATATTGCCATATTTCATATGGCCTGGACTATGCTGCAATAACACATCTTAGCAGCGCTGATTGTTGCATCATATATATAGTTGTAGACTTACACTGTACATCTCTTGAAAACTTGAAAACTGAAATGCTACATGTTACTTAATTTAGGTTTACTGCTTAATTTAATGCAAATTTAGTGATTCATGTGATGCAGTTAAGAATATTACCATCAGTTCTAACTGCATGCTAGTTATCCGTTTAGGACTAAATAGTAAAATACCTTTAACCTAGGTATAAGTGTCATGTTGGCTCCTGGTTATTGAATCTTACATTTGCATTTTGAATTTGATTGAATACCTTGTACAGGAGCGTATAATAAAAGGCTCTGTTAAGTTGTAGAAAAGGTTGATGACCACAAGTCATTTTTAACATCACATGTGGCTGTGTCCATAAGTAGTGTGTAATGAATGCATGTGATTGAATTATAAAGGTGTCAAAAATCCATAATGTTTTATCATGCAGCTCTAATTGATCTGATCAGTGCTAATGCAATAGCTATAGTGTTAATTAGAATAACCTTCAAATCATTATTATTTTACTTAATGACACACATTGGATACTTGAAGAATAATAATGTAGATTCTTTTACATCTTTTGTTCGTAATTTTTGATGACGTTGAATAAAAAGGACACAGTCCCACATGATAAAAGTTGCTGATCTTCAGTGACTTTGAACAGGACAATCTGTGAGTGTTCATCTGTATATTCTACTTGTTGCTGAATTTTCCCGTATGGTTGCCTCATTAAGCTTCATAAAAGCATAACATCAGTTGAGGGGGAATTTTATTACTCAGGTACTTACACTTGGAAGTTATTGCCATAAATTGACAAAAGAAGCATATGTCACTTGTTAAGCAGCAATTTCTTTTTTGAGTCAAAGAATTCTATCCCCTTTTGTTTACAGTTATTTTTAGGACCTAGTAGTAGTGTTTCAATCTCAAAAGAGAATTTTATATTGCATTAGCGGATTCTTAAATGTTCCTGATCTAGACTACCATAAGAATTTTAAGGCATAGAAATATGGAACCAAGAGATCATCTTGGCATCTTTAACAATATATTGGTTAGCCAAAATAAAAACCTGAATAAATATGTAATCTGTTTTTCCCTTTGGTTTTGCATATAATTTGTATTCATATTATGCTTAAGAAGAAAAATCCAGGTAACTCGAGTGTAGTCATCTATGAAAGAAACAAACCATGTTGCCCCAGAAACATTAGGAATATTAGACGGACCCCATATATCACCATGAATAAGATGAAAAGGATCAGGACTTCTTTTCTTACTAATCAAAAAAGGTGCACGCTTTTGTTTAGCAAGCTCATACATCTCACATTGAAAATGTTCAACATCTAATTCTCTAAACAATGAAGGGAACATAACTTTAACAATCCTAAATGACTGATGTCCAAGTCTATTTTGGTGAAGTAAAATTGTCCCTTTATTGGATAAAACTAACTCTGATATGAGAAAAGATGACAATCTGTCCTTGTAATATTGGGCTGAAATGTTGCCTCAAGATAATAGAGGTCATTCCTTTCCCTAGCACGCCCAATCATCCTCCCTGAATCTTTATCCTAAATGTACAATAACTGCTGTTAGAAATCACATTGCAGCATAGGTCTTTGGTTAGTTTTTGTATCGAGACTAGGTTTGTAGACAATTTGGGAACATGAAGAACATTTTTTAGGGTCACCAATGGGTTTATTTTAACATCTCCTAGACATGCTACCTTGGTCAGAGATCCATCAGCAGTGGCTATCTTCCTACTGCTTGTGCATGGGGAATAGGTGGAAAAAATATTGGAAAGGTGTGTCATGTGATCTGTTGCTCCTGAGTCCATGATCCAAGAGTCAGGAAAGGTTGTACTCAAAACATTTAATCCAATGGAAGATGGAAACTTACCTGAATATGCTAAAGAACAAGTACCTGGAGATTCTCCATGTTTTTCACAGCTTTTGATGAGCGATCTTACCCTCTCAACTGCTTCTTGATTTAGACGACCCAACTCATTTGAAGAATCTGTAGCAATGGGGACTTGCGCATTGTTCTTTGATTGTCCTCCATTTTGACCCTATTCTCGCTTGACTTGCAGGTTTTTCATGAAGTTTCTATCATTTGTCGCGGGTGTGACAAGACTTCTTGCAGTAAGTGCAAAACAGCCCATCACGGTTTGACTTTTTGTTGACCACCTTTTCCTTCTTCTAGTGTTGTTCCTTTTTCTCATGCCACCATGACTTTTCCTTCGCCCACCATGGCTGAACTATCAGTGCTTGGTGGTTCAAACATCAATACTCTTCTACTCTCTTCACTTCAAACTAAAGCCACCACCGCATTGAAACATGGAGCCTCTGATTTCCCAAGAATCTGTACCCTTACTTGATCAAATTCTGCCACTAGGAAATCATAAACTCTGTCTTGTTCAATGAAATCCTTTAGGACGACAGCATCTTCAGGACATTTGGCTTGTATCACCCGATAGTGATCTAATTCCTGCCACAATGACTTTTGTTGGTTTGCATACTCAGTGACCTTGTTTTGCTGCCATAGTTTTCACTTTGACCTCGTACACTTGATCTGCATCTCTTGCTTTAGAATAAGTTTGCTAAATTGCATCCCAAATATCCTTTGCAGTAGCCAAAAACATGCATGTGTCAGTGATTTTGGGAGTCATCTAGATCCACAATCATGCCATAATCATGGAATCCTTCTCATCCCATGCTTCAAACTTTGGATCTCCTGGGTTAGGACCAGTACCCGTTAGATGGCTGATCTTCCCTTTTCTTTGACACTGTACGGATGAGTGTGACCACTTAAGGTAGTTTTTCCATCTAACCTATAAGCTGCTTGAATACTCTGCAGCTCTCCAGGTTGTCAGAATTGGATCTGCTCATCCGATTGGGCTGGAACAATCGGCTTTCCAGTTTTTGGCATTATAAGAATCGAAAGAACAGAAAAAAAAAATACAGTGACGGCACTTAAGGGCGGGCTAGGGACAGAGTATGCTGATGGCATTGAAGGCTGAGAAGTTTCACTGAATATCTGGCAATTAAGGCCAAAAGAGTAACGGAACCCTAAATCCTTGATACCATGCTGAAAACTGATAGAATAAAAACTGTCACTTCAGTATATTTTTGAGAATTACAGTATATATATA
>JBBYHM010023709.1:0-10384 GCA_038381775.1 Adansonia rubrostipa
CATAATGCGTCCTATTCAAGGTAGGCTGGGTTTATAGTGGATGAAGTTTCTATTTACATTTTAGTGAATTCAATTCGAATTACTGTTTTTAATTAAATAATAATTTTATTTAAATTTAATTATAAAAAATATAAATATTAATATAAATTATTTTTTAATTTTCTAAATAATAATTTAAGCTTTAGAATGAACTAAATTTAACTTAAGTAAAAAAATAAAAAAAATTGCATCACAAACAATTTAAGTTAACAAAATTATTTAACCGCATTCAAAACTTAAGAATTAAGTTAAGAAGAAAAAAAGATGAAAAAACAATCATGGCGTACGTAATCTTTAAAACAAACATCGAATGAACATCAATAAACATTAAAGTAGATGAAAAAAAAAAAAGAAATGTGGTCATTTTCATTCAGTGTTATCGATAATATATCGGTATTGGTTATATTAATTTTGATAAATAATAGTATTGATAATAATTAATTTTGTTTCGATCTTGATTTTAATTTATATCAACCGTACCAATAGATACCTGCCTATTTAGGTAATACTGGTAAAAAATAACTGTATTGGCCGGTACATATAAGCTTGTAAAAAATAAACTAATATTGATCTTAAATCTGATAAATATTAGATGAATATTAGACATAATTATTCATAAATTTAATAATTATTAAAAATTTCAGTTTTATTACTTAAATAATATTGATTTTCTTATATTTGATAAAGTTTTTTTATAAATATTATATATAATTGATAAATATTTAATATATAAAATTTATTTAGTCTCATTTATTTTATATTTAAAAATATTTATATATATATAAATTAAAAATATTAAAACTTTGATAAATTCAAAACGATATATCAAAATATATTAATATCATTATATATCTATATTAAAATAAAAATTATACGTTCATTTATACGGTCCTACCTACCTTAATTTCATTCAATGGCACTGAGAATTGATGGAATAAATAAATGCCCAATCAATCAATACGACAATTGTCTTGATCTTCACAATGAATAAAAAAGTGAAGCTTTTAATTTAATTTTGGGTCTTCCATTTTGCTTTTGATCTCCTTTAGCATGCATAGTTTAAATTACTTTATCTCTTTATATTTTATTTATTTATTTATTATTTTGACTAAATATACTTTTTAGACGTACTTAGTAATTTCCAAGATTTCACGTTTGCAAAAATGCAATTTTCATAATTGAACAATTCCAATTTTGATACATAAAACCTACAACATAACTATTCATATTTTTTAATTAATTAAATTAAATTGCTATTAATATTTTTGTTGCATGCAAAATATTTCAAAAGATTGCTATAATTCGGATTTTTAAAGAATTACAATTTTTTATTTAAATTGCTTTATGTGGATTTTGCACATGTCACATTCTACGTTACAAAATACTTCAAAGGACTACTATAATTCCAACTCGTTATAAATTAGAGAGTCATTGATATTCCAAACTACCAATGCATATGAGAAGATAGGCAACTCAAGATCCTCCATCTCTTTCTAATTTTTTAATGCTAATAATTTTTATGACTTATAAATAATAGTTATATGTTTTTTTATTAAATAATAATTATATTGTGACCATATATATATATATATATATACACACGAATAACTGAAATTTATATTTAAATAAATTTTACGAATAAATGTTAAATTTGGCAACTCTATTATCATACTTACCTAAGTTATTAAACAGTTGAGATTGGATGCAAAACCTTATAAATTTGGAAAAAAAATTTTCTAGTTGAATTTTCCACCCAAGTCAAGATTATAATCGATACAATTCAAAAGTGCAAAATTTGACCCCATATTGCTCGCACGACCATGTATTTCAATTATTGATTTTTGTTATACTATTTGGATAATCGATTATCTGCTTTATTGTCCATTAACTATTTACGTCATCGTCCAAACAGTCATCTCAACACAAAAGGGCTACCAAGCTATCTCGATGATTGCCAAAACATGGGGGACGTGATCATCCGACAGTAGCATGATCACAGGGCTGACACTTGCTGAATGGCAGCTATCTGATAGACCCAACCATAAGGCATCATAGCTAGCTCAACGCTAGCTAGCTGTATTCCTGTCAAATCATCTAACACTATATCCCCCAGCGCCTATAAGAGAGTAGGTAAACTCAAAGGTAAGTCAGATCCTTTCTATTTTTAACCCTCTTTGTTATATTATTATCTGAAAATCCAGCAACTAACTTAATCATCAAAGAATACTTTGGAGTACTAACTCTGACATTCTTATGACCCTTTCTATAGTGCAAGGCCGTAACCGATCTCCTGAAAGAAAGGCATCAACACTTTTCACTAATGTTATACATATATCTATATATATCAACGAAGACTAAATAATTTTAAGTTGCAAAAGCTAGTTGTCATGTTCCACCTGCAATAATTAATCAAAGCTTTTTTACTTCTGACATTAATGTGTAAATTTGCATGGTGTCGATAAACATTATTATCTTCTTCTTAGCGTGTTGCGGTCTTTTCATATTGAAATTATTTTAGTCATCACATCCTGACCCATTTGCCCTTGGCAAACATCAAGGTACACTAATAAATTTTTAAGTCAGAAATGTTATTCTGTAACTGTAAAAATCAGTAAAAGCCTTTTTTGAATGAGCTAGAAACACTATTAAATTAAAAATAATTAATAATTATTTTTAAAAAATAATTAAAATAAAGGATGAATGAACATTAAACATTAATGTAAGAAAAAAACAAGAATTTGGTCATTTTCATTTCGTGGCACTGAGAATTTATGAAATAAATAAATGATCAATCAGTCAACACAAGAATTATCTTGGTCTTCACAATAAATAAATAAGTCAAGCTTTTACTTTAATTTTGGGTCCTCCATTTTGCTTTTAATCTCCTTTTAGCATGCATAGCTTAAACTAATTTATCTGTTTACATTCTTTTCCTTTTATTTATTTTTTTCATATATTGTTTTGACTAACTCTATGTTTAGACTGGGGTAAGGGAAGGGAAAGTAAACTAAAACAAAGGAAAAGAATCCCTTTCCTTTGTTTGGATTTTTTTTTTTAATCAAGGAAAGTAAGAGAGCTAAGTATCTCTTACTTTCCTTTAAAATGTTCAAATTTTATAAACCTTAATTTGAAGTAAATTGAAGGAAAAAGAAAACTATTTAAACAAGAAATACATATTTGCTTTCTTTTCCCGAACCTTCCTTTCTTTTTTTTTTCCCTTTATTTTTCTGTTTTTCTAATTCATTTTTATCTACCCAAACATAGCGTAAGTAAACTTCTTGAGATGTACCTAATAACTTCTAAAAAATATTTTTTTTTTTAATTTTAATATATTTTTGTATATTTTATTCACATAGTAAGAATCTTGTTAATGAAATAGATTAAATCAAAATTTTTATTTATAAATTAAATAGTATTTATTAATTTTTAATATAAAATAATTTAATAATATAATGAATAAATGCAATGATTTTCATCCATTCAAAAATTTTTAAATATTTAAGCTTAAATATTATTATAGATATATTCTAAGACAGATGAAAAAAATTATATTAGATCATCAAGAATATTCAACATTAATAAACTAATTTTAAATTTTAAATTACGGTAAAATTACATTTTTTTATAAAATATTAATTTCTATACAAAATTTTTAATTCATCAAAGCAAGTCATGATGTAAGATTTAATTTCACAACTTTTGAGTCAGCAAAGCAAGCCAAAAGAAGAAGAGCAATCAAAGTCTTCTTGCTTTTCACTAGTGCCAATTTCACAAGAAAATTTTCGAAGACATCATTAATCTCGGAGACATCATAAAGTACGAGATTTTTAGAGATAAATACAATCTCTAATTTAATAGTATTGAGAATAAAAGTTAATTTTAAAATTGTTTCATAGACACAAATCTAAAGAATAATTGTTAAAGACGATTTTTTATTTAAAAATTTTTAAGAATGCTTTTTTAATCTTTTAAAGGTAATTATTAATTGTACTCAATTTTTTTAAATTTTATAATAAATTTTTAAATGAATATGATGTTAAAAAAATTATTTAAATAAAATAAGATGGAATATCTATAAACCTTGTTTTTGTATGTATATGTACACATGTAATTATGATGATAAATTCTAAAAAATGGTTGAGTTTATTCTGTAAACATGTAATTTTTTTCTTTACTTTTTCATGTATCCATGGAGACCCCTCACTTTTAAATTAATTGAAGGGACCCTTCTTTTCATTAATTTAATTTAGTTAATCGTTTCTATCTTTGGAGCTTAAGGAAATTTTAAGGTTGAAGAAAACTTAACAGAACATTTCTTTTTTCATTAACTGCTACATAATAATAAGTAAACTTATCACATCTTTATTTTTGATCCCAAGTCTGAACTATATTTACCTTCTTTATTGGGGAAAAGAAGACAAAATATATGGTTTATGGGCAGAATTATACAGTTCTTCAAGCTTCAAATATGTTTTCGGCTTTGCTTTTTTTTTTTTTTTTTCAAGCTTCAAATTTGGAACAGTTTTTATATATTTACTTTCTTTTTTAAGGAAAAGATTATTGAGAAAATTAAATAATTATATAAATGGAGACAAAAAAAAAAGATTGTTAAAATGGAATTTTTAATTAAATTAATTAAACATGTGAAAGGCTTAATAATTTCTAATCCATTGTTTTGTTGGAATGACTAATCATCAATTGCCTATTGACGTACCATTATTACCATACATTTAAATTACAATCATGAATGCATTTTAATTATTTTATTTTTATTGCAGATGATTATAGATTTATCAAATGTATGACAGTTTGGGATCAACATGATCTGTGTTTTTTTTTTTTTTTCATTTTACACTTATTGTAAAACATAATAATTATAATTATAAATTTTTAAAAGTTTTCAAAAGGTTTATGATATTATATGATTTTTTTTATTTTGTAATAGAAAAAGTATTCATCATTGTAATTTGAATCTATATACATATTACTTTGTAATTGTGAATTTAATCATAATAAACTGTTAATTGTAATAAATGTCGATAGCACAGAGAATCAAAATTACAAAATAAAGATCGTATCAATTCGTTGCTACCTACCACTATTTATACCTCTACATATTTTGCAAATCCCTTCACTTCTTCATCATTTACAATACTACTCCTAATAGCTGATTTTTCTTTCTTTTAATCTTAGACTGCTCAATACTTGCTTCCCCCTTCCCCCCTTAAAAAAAGTCATGGAGATCAGTATTGATCCAAGGTTGAGAGAAGCAGCTCGAACAGGAAATATTAGTGACTTGTACGCTCTAATTCAAGAAGATCCATACATCTTGGAGCGCATTGATAAGATTCCTTTTGTTCATACTCCATTTCATATTGCAGCTTTTGAAGGGCAAAATAATTTTGCAATGGAGATGATGAACTTAAGGCCTTCATTTGCAAGGAAGCTAAACCAAGATGGGTTTAGCCCGATGCACCTAGCACTGAGTAATGGGCAGACCAAGCTAGCGCTTCAACTCTTGAAGATTGATAAAAACCTTATTCGTGTCAAAGGAAGGGAAGGCATGACTCCCTTTCATTGCATAGTTACAATGGGAAACTCTAATATTTTATATGAGTTTCTTGAAGCTTGCCCAGAATGCATTGAAGATGTGACGGTTCAAGGCGAAACTGCTTTACACCTTGCATTAAAAAGTGACCAAATCGAAGCTTTTAATCTTCTGATTGGATGGCTTCAAAGAACCCGTCATAGAAGAGCCTTTTTCTGGGAAACAAAAGTCGTCAATTGGAGAGACAATGAAGACAACACTCTGTTGCACCTTGCGGTTAGAAAGGAACAACATCAGGTATCTGAAATTATATTCACTACTAGCTAAGACTTAAAAAAAAAATGCTAATTAACTTGAAATTGATTGACAAATGTAAATAAGGCTTGAATATGAGATTCTTCGTCCTAAATGGTTTCAATTTTATTATCTTATCACTGAAATAAGGTTTTAATGGCCACTACTTGTACTTGTAAATGAGAGATGAGATGAAACATTTGAGTTTTTTTTTAAGGAATTCTATGTAGCTTCAAGTTAACAGATAATGTATATGTTAAATCTTTTTTCTCACTCACAGTCACATCGATAAACAATAACTTCTAATGGATTTTAATTTTTTGGATTCAAATTTTTTCGGATAAGAGCTTTTTTTTTAGTTAGTGCCTTCCTGATTTAAGTTTTATTTTGAGCTAGTTCAATTCACTTTTAAATTTTAGTTGAATTTAAGTTTGGATTTTTTGGACTAGATTTCATATGATTCTCAGTTTAAATCATTTTAGATTGAAATATTTTCGGATTCATGTCCTTAAGGTTTTTCATGAGATTAATTTTTGGGTTTGCTTTCAATTTTCCATTTCTGTCACACATCATAGACTGTTTTGAAAAAAAAAAAGTTTATTATTACTGAAGGGAAGGCTGAATTTAAATAAACAAGGAATAAGAAGAACAAAATATTTTCTCTGTGGTTAAATTTTGATAATTAATTAATGGCTATTTAATTGTACTCTCCCAATTATGCAGGCACTAAAACTGTTGTTAGATTCCTTCCTTTGGTTGGATGTAAAAGCTAAGAACTCGGAAGGATTAACAGCTCTAGAAATCATGCAAAATGTTGAAGTTAGTAAAGTGTTGAAGAGTGGGGAAAATGATACCAAAATTAAGAACCTGAAGAAAAAAGTCGACTTTTTCGAAAGAACGTTGGTATTGGTATGTTGTACTAAAAACAGTATGTCGGTGGGGTTGTACAACGCAATGCTGGTGGTTACGGCGCTGGTTATAGTAGCAATCTACCAATCTTGTTTAAGCCCACCCGGCGGTGTTTGGCATTCATTCCCCATCACCTCTAACGTTACTCATCATCATCACTCCCTGGCTCACAGCAGTTACAATAATCAATCCATTACGAAAAATCTTTTCGTTGGGGAATCTAGAAAAGTTGGTACAACAATCATGGATCCTGCCTCGTATTTTTTGTTTTGGGTTTTAAACTTTATAACCATTGGGTTTGGAATTCTTGTAACAGGATTCCTCCTCTCAAGTGATCTACTTTTTCCATTCTTTCTCTTCCCTCTTTTACTTTTGGGCATATCCTACTTTAACTCCATGTCAATCATATCCCCATCTGCTACTTGGTCAAACATCAATAATGTTTTCATATTGATTTTGGAATCCCTCCCACTTTTGGTATTGTTATTCCTGCTCAAATATAATCGGAATATAGACAGACAACAAGCTGATCGAATCAAATTCCTTGAAGTTCTCGACATAGGCAACAATATTGGAATCATTCGACGCTTGCAAAGAAGAATCAAGGTTATGTGTATTTGATTGCATCTTTAGTTTTCTTAATATTTTGTTTTGCATTGGTAATATTTTATGTTTGGGTTTTTTTTTTGGTACATGTACTTGCTTTGGATAAAATAATAAATAAACCTAGTTGTTATCTGTTATCTCTCACATTGGCTAAAGACTTTTGTTACTTAAGAATGTCTTATTTCAAATGTAATTTAATTTTATTATTCAATTAATTTGAGAATTTAATTCTCTCATCCCATTAATTCTAGCAAAAAAGAATGCGAGGAGATAATTACCTATCCATCCTACAAATTTCATTACTTTTTTTAATAATTTTATTATATTTATGAGTTTACACTACAAGAAAAAAGTTTATTTTCGATAAAAATTTTCATCGACAATAATTTTTTTCCAATGAAAAATCCATCACAATAAATCAATCATTGATTATATTTTCTTCAATAATAAAATTTTTGTTGAAAAAAATTTATTTCCAATAAAATTTCCTTCAAAAAAGATTTATATTTAATAACATGGGAGATTTTTGTGCTGCCCATCCACCGTACCCATTGTCCACCTGTTGAGATTGCCTGCACGCTCCTCTCTTGGATGGATGGACGTTCAGGTTGGTGCGGCACTTGACAGAGGAACATTCGGTGGTTCTTACCAGATTACCTACAATAGGTGTCAGGCTGGCTTGTGGTCCTGAGCGATTAAGCCTCGAACTGTTTTATTACTAGGCCCTGGGCTTTATGCTTCCTAAGTATAACATTAGCCCAATTTTGAAGTTGGTTAAAAAATGACCGCACTCAGGCCTAGTCAGATCAGTATTGCTTATATAACGTTGTATGTGACGTGCTAGTGGACCTAGTAAGTACGTCAAATGAACTGCTGTATCCTGGTTACGTTAGCTGGAACATTTGCCGTGTTGATGGCTTGAACGTGTTTGGATCAACGATTTATCATCGAGGACGCAGCTCGACTTAAATTTGTGTTCAGGTCAAGTGATATAATGTCAAAGACGTAGCTCGACTTCAGCTTGTAGTCAGATCGACAAATGTATTGCCAAGGGCGTTGCTTTGGGGCTGCTATGGCGATCATAGCACTGTCTAACTATTATCGGTGCTGCTGCTGTCGGCGGTGCCTTTATCATTGTCATCTTAATTTATTGTATCTGTTCATTTCGTTTAAGAGAGTAATAAGATGGACATGTCTAGATTTAATTAGTACTTTAATCGAATTTGTTGATGTCTTCTTTGTTGGTACCAGAAGTTGGGTAAGATCCTGCAACACAGAAAAGTCAGAAGGGTACCGGAGTTGGTACTCCGGGGACCCTCTCCGATGGTTAAGTTAGTATGGATGCTTGGGGATATGGCAATGGAGATTGAGAAATGGGAGAGAAGTCCCTTACCTTTGGGCTTGCTTACCCTTTTATAAGTGTTGTCTGGAGACATAGTGTCAGACGATTTAGTGGTGATATGACCATCGTCGAGCTAGATGTCGGGCTATGGTGCCTAGTGGTCGGTTCAGCTAGTCGGCCGCCAGTCAGGATGTCAATCAGCATTTATTGTTGTTGTCGGCGGGTCAAATCATTGTCGGTGAGACTTGGCGGTCGACATTTATAAAACTGTAATTGTCGGGTGAGATTTGGCGATCGACATAATTAAACAGTACCATTTTGGTCATCGCCATATGTGGGTCATAACAATAGTCCCCCCCGATGTCCAAAAAAGCGGTCATAAAGTGACCTGACGTTTTAGACGTGTGAGATGGGGAGTAGGCGAGGGGCGCGTGGAGTCGAACACGCGAGAGGGGACAGAGGTACGATTTGGCAGTGATGGCAGTATTTATGGTAGGTAACAGAAGGGCGTGGGAAAGGGGGAAGGAATGAGGGAAGGACACATGTCCTGACAGGGGATTTGTAGAGGCGCATTTGGGGGGATTTGAAGGGGCGGGGAAACACGTGTTGGCACGGGGCAGTTATTACGGTGAAGAGGATTATGACACGTGGCAAAGGGGGGGAACGGAAGGGGCGAGAGTGTTTGGCTATATAATGGGGGGATGGGCTGAAGGGGTGCTCCACAGTTGTGAAAAGAAAGTAGAGTAAATTCGTTGAGGAATTTGTGTGAGGGAGTCGGGGTTTTGTTTAGAAGATTGAGTCGTTGTGTTTGAAGCGGTGGTAATGGGTTACCGAGGGTGGCACTAGACGTGTGTGAGGAGGTGCGAAGAGAAAAGCTGCAAGAGAGAAGGATCTTTGTCTGGTAAGTTCGTGGTTTTCTTTACCGGTAGGTTTAGGTAGGGCTCATGGTCGGGGGGAAGATATTAGTGAAGTCAGTGGCGAGAAAGGGGAGATTGGAAGAAGTGGGGAATGAGGTAAGGACGATAGGGGGCAGTTGAGTTAGGGGGAGATGTTTGGTCGCATAGTATCAGAGGAGGAGGGTGAGGGGAGCCGAAAAATGGGCGCCGAGCGGAGAGTAGACCAAGGGGAGGGTCGGGCGAGTGGTGAAGAAATTGAGGGGGCGGTTGGCGAGGAGGAGGTGCAAGGCACAGTCGCCGAGGAGGAGGAGGAGCGGGCAAACATAGAAGTGGAGGCGAGCACCGAGGTGGACACGTCGGAGGTAGAGAGGCATGTCGGGTACGTAAATATGGAGGTGGCATGGCGATGGATGTATGATAGGGGGTTGATCTGGATATGTACCAGATTGCTGAGGTGGGTCCAGATAGGCGAGCGACATTCGTCGAAGGGAATAGTGCAACATTCTACTTGCACATATTCAAGGCGGGGTTCCACCTGCCACTGGAGCCGTTCTTTAGTGAGGTGCTCGAGGCGTTTAACCTATCGCCCAACCAGTTGAAGCCGAACGGGTGGGCGATCTTGTTGACATAATTTTTGGTGTGCAAGGAGAAGGAATGGCGACCATCGGTGGGAGTGGTAAGGGAGCTATTTTTCCTGAAACAGGGGGAGCCGTGTTTCTACTATCTGCAATCGAGGGAAGGAGGCAGGCT
>JBBYHM010023731.1:0-10380 GCA_038381775.1 Adansonia rubrostipa
TCTCATATTAATCCTCGTTGTTTTTGTCATTAGGTACTATAATCAGTTTCTCCTTATTGAGATACACGATATTGGTGCTTTTGTTTGGCAAGAAAAAAGTTTTCTTTCCAACATTTACCTTAAAATCAAAATTTATTCGTTAAATGAGACAAACGTGGATTCTCGTAATAATCTGCATGTTCTTTTTTCATGATTAGCACTATATCATGATCTTCTCATTGGCATACATGAATCAATGCATTAGTTTAAGAGAAAAATCTTTTATTTCTACCATTTTCCTCAGAATCAAAGTTCAATCGTCAAATGTGACAAACGTGGATTCTCATAAGAATCTCTATTCCTTTTGTGATTGGCCATTATAATCACATTCTTCTTTTTGGGATTCATGATATTGATGGTTTAGCTTGGCAAGAAAAACTTTTCTTTTTGCCATTTTTCATAGAATCAAGGTTCATCCGTTAAATAAAACAAGCATAGATTCTCATAAGAATCTTTATTTTCTTTTTATGATTGGGCACTATAATCACTTCCTCTTTATTTGGATACATGATATTGTTGTGTTGGTTTAGCAAGAAAAGCTTTTCCATTCACCATTTCCTTTAGAATCAATGTTCATCCATCACATGAAACAAACTAGGATTCTCATAATAATCCACTTTCTTTTTGTGATTAGGAACTATGATCAACTTCTCCTCGTTGGGACACTTGATATTAATGCTTTTGTTTGGCGAGAAAAGCTTTTCTTTCCAGCATTTACCTTAGAGTCAAAGTTTATCTGTTAAATGTAACAAACTTGGATTTATGTGACAATCTACATTTTTTCATGATTAGGCACTATAATCATGATCTTCTCATTGGCATACATGGTATCAACACTTTGTTTTGGAAAGAAAAACTTTTATTTCCACCATTTTCCTTAGAATCAAAATTCATCATTTAAATGAGACCATGAGAATCCATATGAGCACTATAGTCCCTTTCTCCTTATTTGGATACATGATATTGTTACTTTCATTTGGTAAGAAGAGCTTTTTTGTCCACCAATTTCTTTAGATTAAATGTTCATCCACCAAATAATGCAAACCAGGATTCTTATGATAATCCTTTTTTTTTATGATTAGGCACTATAATAAGTTTTTCCTCGTTGTGATGCATGATACTAATGTTTTTTTCTTGCATTTACCTTAGAATTAAAGCTCATTGTCAAATAAGACAAACTTGGATTCTTGGAATAATCTGCATTTTTTTCATGATTAGGCAATATAATCATGATATTTTCATTGGCATGCATGATATAAATGCTTTGGTTTGGAAAGAATAGCTTTTATTTTCACCATTTTCCTTAGAATCGAAGTTCAACAGTCTAATGTGACAAACTTGGATTCTCATAAGCATCTCCATTCTTTTTTTGATTGGGCATTTTAATCATATTCTTCTCATTGGGATTCACGATATTGATGCTTTGGTTTGGAAAGAAATACTTTTCTTTCTTACATTTTCCTTAGAATCAATGTTCGTCTGTTAAATGAGACAAACTAGGATTCTCATAATAATATTTTTTTCTTTTCATGTTTAGGCACCATGATAAATTTCTCCTTATTAGAATGCATGATACTATGCTTTTTTTGGGTGAGAAAAGCTTTTATTTCTAGCATTTGCCTTAGAATCAATGTTCATTTGTCAATTGAGGCAAACTTACATTCTTCTAATTTAGAATCAATATTCATTTGTCAATTGAGGCAAACTTACATTCTTGTAATAATCTACATTTTTTTCATGATTATGCACTATAATCATGATCTTCTTGCAGGCATAGATGATATCAATGCTTTGGTTTGAAAAAAAAAAAGCTTATGTTTCCACCATTTCCTTTAGAATTAAAGTTCGACCCTTAAATGCAAAAAACTTGTTCTCATAAGAATCTCCATTTTTTTTTTGTAATTGGGCACTATAAACACATTCTTCACTTTGGGATTCATGATATTAATGCTTTGGCTTAGCAAAAAAAGCTTTTTTTTTCACCATTTTCCTTAAAATCAAAGTTCATCTGTTAACTAAGATAAGCTTAGATTCTCATAGGAATTTTTTTTAATGATTAGGAGCTATAATCACATTTTCCTCATTTGGATACATGATATTGCTGCTTTGGTTTGGTAAGAAAAAACTTTCCTTCCATTATTTTCTTTTAAATCAATGTTCATCCATCAAATAAGCCAAACAAAGATTTTTAAAATAATCCCTTTTCTTTTTATAATTGGCACTACAATAGCTTCTCCTCGTTGGAAAACACGATACTGATACTTTAAAGTTCGTTCACCGTATGAGACAAACTTGGATTCTTGTAATAATCTGTAATTTTTTTCATGATTAGGCACTATAATCGTGATATTCTTGCTGGCGTACATAATATCAATGCTTTGGTTTGGAAAGAAAAGCTTTTATTTCCATTGTTTTCCATAGAATTAAAGTTTAATTGTCCAATGCGACAAAATTGGGCACTATAATTAGTTTTTCTCTTTGAGATTCATGATATTGATGCTTTGGCTTTAAAAGAAAAGCATTTCTTTCGACCATTTTCCTTAGAATCAAAGTTCATTAGCTAAATGAGACAAGCTTGATTCTCATAAGAATCTCCATTTTTTTAGTGATTCGGCACCATAATCACTTTCTCCTCATTTGGATATATGATATTGTTGCTTTGGTTTGGTAAGAAAAGCTTTTCCTTCTACCATTTTCCTTAGAATCAATGTTCGTCTGTCAAATAAGGCAAACAAGGTTTCTCGTAATAATCCTCTTTCTTTTTGTGATAAGGCATTGTGATCTATTTTTCCTCATTGGGATACACAATATTGATGCTTTTGTTTGGCAAGAAAAGCTTTTCCTTCTAGCATTCACCTTAGAATTAAAGTTCATCTGTTAAATGAGACAAACTTAGATTCTTGTAATAATATGCATTTTTTTTATGATTAGGTACTATAATCATGATCTTCTCATCAATATACACATATGAATGCTTTGGTTTGGAAAGAAAGGCTTTCATTTTCAACATTTTCTTTAGAATCAAAATTTGTTCGTTAAATGAGACAAGCTTGGATTCTTATTAAAATCTCTATTTTTTTAGTTATTGGACACTATAACCACTTTCTCATCATTTGGATACATGATATTGTTACTTTGGTTTGCCAAGAAAAGCTTTTCCTTCTACCATTTTCTTTAGAATTAGTGTTTGTCCGTCAAATGAGGCAAACTAGGATTCTCATAATAATCCTTTTTTTATGATTAGGCATTATAATCAGTTTCTCTTCATTGGGATACATGATATTGATGCTTTTGTTTACCGAGAAAAGCTTTTCTTTCCCATATTAACCTTAGAATCAAAGTTTATCCCTCAAATGATACAAACTTGAATTCTTATAATAATCTACAATTTTCATGATTAGGCACTATAATCATGATCTTCTCATTGGCATGCATGATATTAATGCTTTGGTTTGGAAAGAAAAGCTTTTATTTTCACCATTTTCCTTAGAATCAAAGTTCAACTGTCTAATGTGACAAACTTGGATTCTCATAAGAATCTCTATTTTTTTGTAATTGGGCACTTTAATCACATTATTCTCTTTGGGATTCATGATATTGATGTTTTGGCTTAGCGACAAACTTTTCTTTTTGCCATTTTCCATAGAGTTAAAGTTCATCTGTTTAATGAGACAAGCTTGGATTCTCACAAGAATCTCCATTTTTTTAAGGATTAGGAACTATAATCACTTTCTACTTATTTGTCTATTTAATGAGATAAGCTTGGATTCTCATAAGAATCTCTATTTTTTTTAGTGATTGGGCAATATAATCACTTTCTGCTTATTTGGATACATGATATTGCTGCTTTGGTTTGGCAAGAAAAGCTATTCTTTCCATATTCTCCTTTAGAACCAATGTTCATCTATCAATAAGACAAACTAGGATTCTCATAATAATCCTTTTTTTTCAGGATTAGGCACTATGATAAGTTTTACCTTATTCGAATGCACGATACTGATGCTTTTATTTGGCGAGAAAAGCTTTTCTTTCTAGCATTTACCTTAGAATCAAAGTTCATCTGTAAAATGAGATAAACTTAGATCCTTGTAATAATCTACATTTTTTTCATGAATAGGCATTGTAATCATGATCTTCTTATTGGCATACTTGATATCAATGCTTTGTTTGGAAAGAAAAGCTTTTATTTCTACCATTTTCTTTACAATCAGTGTTCACCTATCAAATGATGCAAACTAGGATTCTCATAATAATCCCTTTTTCTATGATTAGGCACTATAATAAGTTTTTCCTCATTGGGATGCAAGATACTAATGCTTTTGTTTGGTTAGAAAAGTTTTTCTTTCCCATATTTACCTTAAAATCAAAGTTCAATCATAAAATGAGACAAATTTGGAATCTTGTGATAATCTACATTTTTTCATGATTAGGTAGTATAATCATGATCCTCTTATTGGCATACATGATATCAATGGTTTGGTTTGGAAATAAAAGCTTTTATTTCCACCATTTTCCTTAGAATCGAAGTTCAAACATCAAAAGCGACAAACTTGGATTCTCATAAGAATCTCTATTTTTTGTCATTTGGTACTATAATCATATTCTCCTCTTTGTGATTCATAATATTGATGCTTTGGCTTGGCAAGAAATGCTTTTCTTCCCATCATTTTCCTTGGAATCAAAGTTCATCCATTAAATGAGATAAGCTTAGATTCTCATAAGAATCTTTATCTTTTTGATTAGGCACTACAACCATTTTTTTGTCATTTGGATAAATGATATTATTGTTTTGGTTTAGCATGAAAAGCTTTTCCTTCCACCATTTCCCTTAGAATCAATATTCATTGATCAAATAAGAAAAACTTGGATTCTCATAATAATCCTCTTTCATATTGTGATTAGGCACTATGATCAATTTCTCCTCATTGGGATACATGATACTGATGCTTTTGTTTGGCGAAAAAAGCTTTTCTTTCCAACATTTACATTAGAATCATAGTTCATATGTCAAACGAGACAAACTTGGATTTTTTGTAATAATCTGTATTTTTCTCATGATTAGGCACTATAATCATGATCTTTTCATTGGCATAAATGATATCAATGGTCTAGTTTTGAAAGAAAAGCTTTTATTTCTACCATTTTTCTTAGAATCAAAGTTCAATCATTAAATGTGGCAAACTTGGATTTTCGTAAGAATCTCCATTCTTTTTGTGATTGGGCACTATAATCACATTCTTCTCTTTGGGATTCAAGATATTAATGCTTTGGCTTGGTAAGAAAAGCTTTTCTTTCCACCATTTTCCTTAGATTCAAAGTTTATCCTTTAAAAAAAGACAAATTTGGATTCTTATATAATCTCCATTCTTTTTGTGATTGGGCTCTATAATGACTTTCTCCTTATTGGGATACATGATATTAATGCTTTGGTTTGGCAAGAAAAGCTATTCTTCCCACCATTTTTTAGAATAAAAGTTCATCCCTGAAATGCGATAAACTTAGATTCTCATAATAATATCTACCTTTTTTCATGATTAGGCACTATAATCATGATTTTCTTATTAGGATACACAATATTAATGCTTTGGTATGGAAACAAAAGCTTTTCTTCTGACCATTTTCCTTAGATAAAGTTCATTCATTAAATAAGACAGACTTGGATTCTCATAAGAATCACCATTCTTTTTCTGATTGGTGACGTTGTCATATTCTCCTCATTAGGATACATGATATTGATGCTTTGGTTTGGCAAGAAAAGCTTTTGTTACCACCATTTTTCTTAGAATCAAAGTTTAACCATCAAATGAGACAAACCTGGGTTGTTATAACAATATCCATTTTTCTCATGATAAGGCACAACAATCACAATCTTCTCACTAGGATACATGATATTGATGCTTTGGTTTGGCAAGAAAAGCTCTTCTTTCCACCATTTTCCTATTTGTCAAATGAGACAAACTTGGATTCTCGTAATAATCACCATTTTTTTCGTGATTAGGCACTATAATCATGATCTTCTCATTAGGATACACAATATTAATGGTTTGGTTTGGCAAGAAAAGCTCTGCAGTCTAAGACTTGGTTTTAGAAGAGAAAAATATGATAGTTGGTCATTGGAGAATATAGGTAGTTAACTCAATTTAGCTCCTCAGCCTGTCGAATCAGTGGTTGGGTATAAAAAAGATTGCCATTAAAATTAGGCTCATAGCCTCTTAGTATGTTTAGACTCCTCTTATAGAACTAAGAGAACTTAAGGGATTTCTTATAATTGAGGAAAAGGGCTTTCTTTCCACCATTTTCTTTAGAATTAAAGTTCATCTATCAGATAAGACAAACTTAGATTCTCATAATAACCCTTTTCTTTTGGGGATTAGGCACTATAATCTCATTGGGATGCACAATGCGATGCTTTTATTTGGCAAAAAAAGCTTTTCTTTCTAGCATTTTCTTTAGAATCAAAGTTCATCCATCAAATAAGACAAACTTGGATTTTCATAATAATCTCTATTCTTTTCATGATTAGGCACTATAATCATGATCTTCTCATTAGGATGCATAATCTTGATGCTTTGGTATGATAACAAAAGCTTCTAATTTGACCATTTTCCTTAGAATTAAAGTTTATCCATCAAATGAGATAATCAAGGATTCTAACAAGAATCTCTGTTCTCTTTGTGATTAGGCAATATAATCACATTCCCTTCATTTGGACACATGATTTTTATGGTTTGGTTTGGCTGGAAAAGCTTTTGTTCCCACCATTTTTCTTAGAATCAAAGTTCATTTATTAAGTTAGACAAACTTGGATTCTCATTAGAATCTCCATTCTTTTCATGATTAGTCACTATAATCATAATATTCTCATTAGGATACACGATATTGATGCTTTGGTTTAGTAAGAAAAGCCTTTGTTCCCATCATTTTTCATAAAATCATCTTTATTTTTTTGGGATTAGGCACCTTAATCACGATCATCTCATTGGGATATACGATATTGATGCTTTGATTTGGCAAGAAAAGCTTTTCCTTCCACCATTTTCCATAGAATCAAAGTTCATCCATCAAATGTAGCAAACTTAGACTGTCGTAATAATCTCCATTCCTCTTTTGATTAGGCAGTATAATTATTTTCACCTCATTTGGACACACGATATTGTTGCTTTGGTTTTGCAAGAAAAGATTTTCCCACCACTCTTTTCCTTAGAATCGAAGTTCATTTGTCAAATGAGACAAACTTGGATTCTCGTAATAATCCCTATTCTTTTTATAATTAGGCACTTTAATCACTTTTTTCCTCTTTAGGATACATGATATTGATGCTTTGGTATGGCAAGAATAGATTTTTGTTTCATTATTTTCCCTAAAATCAAAGTTTATTTGTCAAATGAGTCAAACTTGGATTCTCATAAAAATCTCTATTATTTTGGGGATTGGCCACTATTATGACATTCATCTTAATAGGATTCAAGATGTTGATGCTTTGGTTTGGTTTGGCAAGAAAAGCTTTTTCTTCTACCATTTTTCTTATAATCAAAGTTTGATCGTTGAATGACACTAACTTGGATTCTTATAAGAATCTCCCATCTTTTCAAGATTAAGCACTATAATCACCATCTTCCTATAGTGATGCACAACACTAATGCTTTGGTTAGATACAAAAAGCTCTTCTTTTGATTATTTTTTCTTATAAACAAAGTTCTTCTATCAAATGGGATAAACTTGGATTCTCGTAATAATGTCCATTCTTTTTGTGATTAAGCACTATAATCACTTTCTTCTCACTGGGTTACACGATATTGATGCTTCAGTGTGGCAAGAAAAGCTTTTGTTTTCCCTACTTTCCTAAGAATCAATGTTTGTCCATCAAATGAGAAAACTTGGATTCAGGTAATAATCTCCATTCTTTTCATGATTAGGCATTATAATCATGATCTTCTCATTGGCATATATGATATTGATGCTTTGCTTTGGCAGGAACAACTTTTTTTTTGCCATTTTCCTTAACATCAAAGCTCATTTGTCGAATGCGATAAACTTAGATTCTTATAAGAGTCTCTATTCTTTTTATGATTAGGCACTATAATCGCATTTCCCTCTTTGGGATACATGATATTGATGCTTTGGCCTGGCAAGAAAAGCTTTTCTTTCCATCACTTTCCTTGAAATCAAAGTTCATCTGTTAAATAAGACAAACTTGGATTCCCATAAGGATCTCCATTTTTTTGTGATTGGGCACAATAATCACATTCTCCTCTTTGGGACACATGATATTAACGCTTCAGTTTGGCAAGAAAAGCTTTTCATCCCACACATTTTTCTTAAAACTGAAGTTTGTTTGTCAAATGAGACAAACTTGGATTCTCATAACAATTTCCTTTTTTTCTTGTGATTAGGCACTATAATCATGATCTTCCTATTTAGATAAACGATATTGATGTTTTAGTTTGGCAAGAAAGGCTTGTTTTCCCATCATTTTCTATAGAATCAAAGTTTGTCCATCAAATTAGATAAAGTAGGATAATAATCTCCATTCCTTAGTGATAATCACTTTCTTCTTTTTGGGATACAGTCTATCGATGCTTTGTTTTACTAAGGAAATTTTTTTCCTCCATCATTTTCCTTAGGATCGAAGTTTGCCCATCGAATGAGACAAACTTAGATTCTTATAATAATCTCCATTCTTTTTGTGATTAGGCACTATAATCACGATCTTCCTATTGGGATATGCAACATTGATGGTTTGATTTATAAGGAAAAGCTTTTCTTTCCACCATTTTCCTTACAATCAAATTTGTTCGTCAAATAAGACAAAATTGGATTCTCGTAATAATCTCTATTTTTTTGTGATTAAGCACTATATCCCTTTCTCGTCATTGGGGTATATAATATTGATGCCTTGGTTTTACAAGATTTTATTCCCACCATTTTCCTAAGAATCAATGTTCGTCCGTTAAATGAGACAAACTAGGATTCTTGTAATAATCTCCATTCTTTTTGTAATTATGCACTATAATCACTTTTTTCTTACTGAGATACATGGTATTGAGGCTTTGTTTTGGCCGTAAAAGGTTTTTATTTCCACCATTTTCCTTAGAATCAAAGTTCATCCATTAAATCATATAAACTTGGATTCTAGTCATAATATCCATTATTTGCACAATTAGGCACTATAACCATGATGTTCTTATTTGGGTAAATGATATTAATGCTTTGGTCTGGCAAGAAAAACTTTTCCTTTCACCCTTTTCCTTGGAATCAAAGCTCATTCGTAAAATGAGATAAACTTGCATTCTCATAGGAATCTCCATTTTTTTGTGATTGGGCACTATAGCCACATTCTTCATCATCAGAATACACGGTATTTATACTTTGGTTTGGCAAGAAAAGCTTTTCTACCTACCATTTTTCTTAGGATCAAAGTTTATTCATCAAATAGGGCAAACTTGGATTCCTAAAATAATATCCACTTTTTTTGTGATTAAGCACTATAATCACAATCTTATCATTGCGATACATGATTTTGATGCTTTGGTTTAGTAGGAAAAGCTTTTTCTTTCCACCATTTTTTTTAGAATCAAAGTTTGTCTATCCAATGAGACAAACTTGGATTCTTATAATAATCTCCAATCTTTTTATGATTGGGCACTATAATCACATTTTCCTTATTGCGATACATGATATTGATGCTTTGATTTAGCAAAAAGAGCTTTTCTTTCTACCATTGTTCCTTAGAATCAAAGTTCATACATCAAATAAGACAAACTTGGATTCTTATAATAATCTTCGTTCTTCCTATGATTAGGCACTATAATCACCTTTTCCTTCTTGGAATACATAATATTGATGCTTTGGTTGGCAAGAAAAGCTTTTCTTTCCACCATTTTTTGTAGGATCAAAGTTTATCTGTCAAATGAGGCAAACATAGATTCTCGTAATAATCCCAATTATTTTCATGATTAGGCACTATAATCATGATTATCTAATTGGGATACACAATATTGATGCTTTGGTATGACAATAAAAGCTTTTCGTTCCATAATTTTTTGTATAATAAAAGTTCATCTGCTAAATGACCTAATTTGGATTGTCATAGTAATCTTCATATTTTTCTTGATTAGGCACCATAAACATATTTTCTCATTGGATAAACATTGCTGATGCTTCGTTTTGGCAAGAAAAAAATTTTCTTTCTAGCAACTTACTTAGAATCAATAAACTTACATGATAATATCATTATTTTGTTGATTTGGCGCTATAATCATAATTTCTTCATATGAAGACGCAATATTGATGCTTTGGTTTGGCAAGAAAAGCTCTTCTTCCACCATTTTCCTTAGAACC
>JBBYHM010023762.1:0-10379 GCA_038381775.1 Adansonia rubrostipa
CATTACTTTTCATCTATGATATTGTCCTTTTTGTATTCTTTAATAATTCGATGGTCTTATCTTTTTCCACTTAAAGTAAGCTTTTGTCCCATTCACTTTTTTGGTTGTTTGAGGTAATAAATTGTTTGTGTACGTTGGATGTGTCTTTTTTTAGTTGTTTCTATAAAATAACGAACAAGCATTTGATACCATGCTTGCTTTTGAAATGTTTCAACTTTTTCTTTCATATCTTTTACTTTTTTTCCTTACATTGAAATGTTAATGAATGTTTGTTAATTTTTTATGTTTTTTAAAATAATTTTAGATCAAATATCACAAAGCAAGACAAGCAACTTAAAGTTTCTTATTTTAATATAGTTTTTAAGTCATGAATAATATCAATAGTTGTTTAAAACCTAATAAACGGTTCAAGCAATTTTTGGGATAACATGAATTGTTTTTTTTTAGTAGTTTGATACTATAAACTATTATTCAATATGATCATTCCTTATTTAGCAAACATTATACTAATGCGATTTGCTTAGGTTTTAAAAAAAACATTTTAATGAGTTTATTTTATAGCAAACAAAATTGTATGCAATTGCTATTTTAGCCCAAAACTGATATGCATTTTTCCTTCTTTTATCGTTATCACAAATAGGAAATGGCCTCTGGAAAAATGTTTAACCAATTTGATCAGAGCAGAGCTCAATTCTTTAAAGTTTTGCTTTCATGAGCCATGGAAACAGATTATGTGGTATTTCCTAGTTGTTCTTGTTTTTTCTTTTTTGCATGAGTCATTTAGGATTATATACTTTTTCCTGAATCATGATTATATAAATGAATTTTGCTGCACAGCTATGAGATTTCTTTAAAAAAATTATTTTTTAAATATTTAATTAATGTGGTTTGCATGTCATCTATGAATTCCTTTTGCAATAGTAGCTAAGATTTACGAAAACATCTATTGATGCCATTTGAACTTTTGCATTTATTAATGGGAAATAATATTTTATTACATCATTAACAAACCTTTGTTTAAAATTATTCACCAGCTATTGCCCTAGTTATTTGTTCAATGATTTATACAAGATTTTAAGGTCCTGGCAATAATCAATGTAATTTGACTTCTATAAGGGAATGAAAGGCTATATAAAATGAAGATTGTAAGAAATTTTGAAGAGGCTTTAATTTCATAGATGATTAGTAAAAATTTGTTCAATCACATTTGCCCAAACATGGCAATTTCGTCTTTTTTAAGTATGATGACATTAGCAAGTTTTTTGCTTACATTTATGGTGAAAGCTACACAATTCTAAGGCCAAAGGACATATTAAAAGGAAAAGGTTAGTGCGTAATATCTATTTAATATTACGATTTTGATTTTCATCATCTTAAACATACCCTTCTTTTTTACTGTATAATAGTTATTTTGGGCTTGTTTTTACCAAAGGTCAACAAACTGTCGCATCAAGGCTCTATTGCCCCAAACTACCCAATTAGATGTAAGAAGAAGATGAGTAAACAAAGAAAGACGATAAAACATAGGTGAAACTTTGTTTCGAGGACGAGAATGCCCATGACATAGAAACAAAAAGGCACGAGATAGAGAAAAACCCAAAAGATGAGGAATTTCCTTTTTTCGAATGTAAAATGACATATTCAAATGTTACATCAAGTAATCTCCTGGTAATACATATCTAAATATGGTTTAGATTTTTCATCAAAAATAATAACCAATCACTTGTTACGTTGTTAACCTAACTAAAGCAGCATATTCCTCAAAACTTTGCAGTAGAATAACTACGACATAAAGAAACTAGGTTCAGTTTCCTAGTCATATACCTTTGTGGTAGATGGAAAATGAAGCATATATACAGTAAAAGAACAAGTTTTTTTGGCTAGATGGGAAAAATAGCTCAATATTGGTGACCGTTGTTTTTTTTTTCAAACTATCTAGATTTAAGGTCATGTTACATATCTGCTGAGCTTACCTTTAGAAAAAATGACTTTTCTTTTACGTATCATAGTTAATGGAACAATAAAATTTTTATGCATAAATGCTTTGACTATTGCTATGTTTGTGGTTTTTTTCTACCTATGCTATAATTTCTATTAACAAATGGTTTGACGAATATTGTGTTTATTCTGATTTGTATCAAGCACATGCAAGGCATTTTCATTAGATGGATATATAATCATGTTAAAAGCTATCATAGTGAGGTATCTTTCTCATAATGGTGTATTACGATCAAGTTTTTACAATCGTTATATAAATTTAATATTCGATGCATAAAAAACTAACATTCACAAACTTTCATACAAAAAAACACAAAACTTATGTCATAGTATACAAGGCAAAGTCATAGTATAACTTTATACACTAACAGTAAATCTGATGATGCTACTTATTAAAAAATATGATTATTTATATTTAATTTTTAGGTTTTTTCAAATTTCATATTTATGTACTGATAAGGTATCGTTGTTTGGTTCACTGACAGTGTATAGGATTATATATTGATAGAGCACCAAATACAAACCCATTTATAAAAAGTCAAACTATTTCTAATAAATTTTCAAACATACTATTAAACCATAATATTGCAACACATGATTTCATATCTTAAAGCAGCATGAATCATTCCTATGAAAATCAAAGTTAAGCAAGCAAAGCACATAACTTCTCCATCACTTTAACCCCAAATAGAATTTCCTTATGAACTTGATTCATGCACTTTGTCAAGAGTTTAGAGTTTAGTGTTTACAAATAATGACAGCTTACTATAATAAAAACTAGTTTAAAAATAAAAAAAAATTTTATACAACACTTTTTTTTATCATTTATTAGAAGCTTATATCATATATTTTAAATAAACAATAATGTTGTCCTATCATTTATTGCACCCCTTTTTTCTACAATATTACTCTTTTAAATTACTCATTTGATGGCATAGCAATTTGAATAATGAAAATACCGTTGATAAGAATGATACCATGGATTGGACAAAAATAAAATAAAAGAGTTATACAAAAGACAAGAACAAACACATACTCATGATATGTGTCTGTATACACACACACACTAGCATCCATACTTCTCTATGCAAAACATTGTATTCATGGAATAAAATTCTATCTTAAACACCAAAAAATGAAATATTATTAGCCTGATCATCAGAGATGGGTAGAACAATTTTTTTCCACTTGCAGAGCAATTGACATTTTCTGATTCTCTTTAACTAGTTCACATACTTTATGAATAATTCATTAATACAATCCTTGAGAATAAGACCAACTCAAAGCATTTGAGAACTTTCAACACATCTTTTGCATTTGTTGAACCCAATCCTTATATATATACTGATATTGCATTTTTCACAATAATTAATATCCACCACATCAATATATTTAACATCTTTTGAAAAATCAATAAAAATTTCAATTTTCATTTAATAGGAATTAGTTAAATTTTTTGAAAAAAAAAGTCTATAAATTCTAAAAGGTTTATTTATATTTATGTCCATAAAGCTTTTGCATAAATTCGGTCCATATTGCTCCGTGTCATAAAATGGTAATAGAAAATTTAGTTTGACCATTAGCTCTTCCAATATCCATTGCATTAAAAGTTTAACAAAACCGCTGACATCATTCATCTCTAAAGATCATGCGAAAAAAAGGAAAAAAAAAAAGCACACAAGCAATTTAAAATAACATAAGTAATTGAAAATGCAAAGATTACACAAAATCAAGCACACATAAACGATACAAAAAAAAAACAACATTGATAACCAAACCGCATATACATTATAAAAATATTTAAATAAACATTGCAATTATAAACAGGCAAACAAAAACACACAGACACCAATAGTAGGACAAGAAGAAAGAAAATCAAACAATCACAGAAAAACTTAATCTCATCAATAACCAAAGGCTAAAAAATAAATGGAAAAAAAGAAAGAGAAAATGACATAACGAAATGAAAGGCAAAATAAGTACCAAAGCAAACATTATATATGCATGTATACAGACATACCATGAAATTACCAAGCAAAATCGCTGCACAGGAGTGAAATAGGAAGAAATAATAGTGCATTTGCTAATCCAACAGCTTTGCTTAGAACCAGACTTCAACCAAAAGTTTTGTTCCAATAAAAATACAAAATCAACAAACTCAACAAACAAGAGCTAGTTAAAGATGACCATAGTGTGGTAAATAAAAACCCAACCATTTAATAAATAAAATCTTTTATTAACATAAACGCTCTGCCATCACATTCGCTAATCATGTCAACAACCATATGCATTTGACTCCTCATGTACTTCTTTCTTGATATTTTGTTTAAACATTAACCTTTCATTGGAGAAAAAAATGATTATTAAAGAGTTATGTTAGAGAGTTTTCATTTAACCAATTTTATGTTATTAGTTTACATTAATTTAGTTAGATTATTTAAAATGTGTATGCTAATAACAATTAAAAAATCAATAATCATTATTACTAATATAAATTTCAACTGTCATGAGTTTATACTAATTCAATAAAAAAAATTAAAGATATATTGTAGCAACAATTTTAAAAAATAGCCAATAATTATTATTAAAACGATAATTTTTGATACAATAATTTTTCATTTCAATTATTATCCTTTATAAAAATACAAACATAAAATCCTTTATAAAAATATAAATAAAAAAATCCTTAAAAATTTTTAGAGTCGATTTAATAAAGTTAGCTGCCATTTTTGTTTAGTAGTAATAATTAATGTTATATGATGATCACCATAATTAAAACTTCACTACAACATTTTGTTTGTTTTTTAATTATTGGGCATAGTCATGAACAATCTTTAACCTTTTTTTGTTTAGAATTTTTTGCATTTATATATACACACATATGTATCTATCTATATTATATATGAAACCCCTAACTGAGCTTCGTGTCATAAGTCAAGTGACACTAATTAGTTTGAAAAAATTATATTTAACCTAAATTAAAATTATCTTATTATATATAGAATTAAGGATATTAAAGTACATTAATCTTAAAAAATATCTATTTAAAAACTACTCTTGGTTTTTTAGTTTATCATTTAATTTTAAAAAAATACCTTTTCTTTTTTAAATTATTATTTTTTAAAACAAAGTAGATTTGAAAAAATATTTATGTGTTTGTATGATTTCGATTTTATTCTTTTTTTTTTCATTTTAAATGAATGTAATTTTCTCAGTACCTAACAATAATGCACTAATGAATCTACTATAAAATTTTTTCTTTTTTTTTTTCCATTTTAAATGAATGTTATTTTTTTAATACCTAACTATAATGCACTAAGGAATCCTCTATAAATTTGTGCTTTTGACAAAAAAATTTTCAATAGTCATAACCAATATTTTTAAATCCATATTTATTCAAATCCAACCAAATCAAATCCAACCAAACCAAATATACAACTTTGCCTACATAACAACTCGCTAAAAATAAAGAAACCCATAAAACTTCACCTTTAAAAAGGGAAGAGCGCCGCATCAAGAAAGTCAAGGCCAAATAGGGCCAAGAATGTTGATGTGGATAACCCCCAGGAGGTTTTTGTACTCTTCCTTTATATTACTTGTATTAATTGATGTATTAATAATTGCCTTAATAAAGAAACTGCACATTTTTCTACTATATAACTTTGTAGAAACAGTAAAATGAGCCACATCATCATGTACATCCCATTTATTACTCAACTAAACCATAAAGGGTAAGATAACATCACATTACAAAAGCAAAACAATAAGAAAAAGGATAAACAACATTGCAGCATGCAAACCGAAAATAAATAAACCTGAATAGATTCATTCAGATGAACCTTGAAAGGTTTTTGCATCTCCACCAAAAAAAATTTAGAAAATAAAAACAACATTAAATGGGAAAATAGAAGCCAAACAAACCCAAGTGCATGGACATGGGCAAACCCGCGGTCACATCTGAAAGCTCAAACTCTACCGCATATCACTCTGCCAATAGCCACTTGGAATCGAATTCGAAAAAATATTTTTAATAGTCATAATTAACATTTTTAAATCCATATTTATTTAAAATCCAAACATTGAAATACAACTTCGCCTGCATACCACTATGCCAAAACAGAGAAATGACAAAACTCTGCTTGAAAAAAGGGAATAAGAAAACAATAAACTTTGCCTACCATATAACTTCACAAAACAAAAAAAGGAACTACATCGCTGTGTGCATTCCTTCTATTAATCAATCAAACCATAAAGAAAAAAATGATACGACGTCGCCCATGCAAAACGATAAGAGAAAAGGTAGAATATATCGCTCTGAGCAAACTGAATACAAACAAACCTAAGTATGCTGACACGGATGAACCCTAAGAGGTTTTTGTATTTCCCCTTCATACCACTTTGGTAGAAAGAGAAAAAAATAAAAAGTAAAAACAAAACATCAACAGAGAAACTGAGGCCAAACAAAACTAAGTGTGTGAACATAAGCAAGCTCTTAGTTGCATTCAAACAATCAAACTTTGCAATCATCTTTTTGCTAATAACCATCTGGAATCAAACTATAGTAGAAATAAGAACAAAAATCTTCAATATGTTTTTAATTTATTCAATACCACATGTAAGTTTAAATCATAACCATCTAAACCCATTCCCTCTAATCCATTTTAAGCTTTACAAATAACAAGATATACATTTATGAGTACCACAATTATTACAAATTTATGATTAACTTAACCATGTTTTTTTCATATCAAAGAAGTTTAAACACATTCTAGCTCCATGCCAATGTATAAGTCTATAGTTGTATAAGTCATGGAATAATTGTTCAAAAGCAATCTTTGACAATCCAAAAATAAATCTCTAACTACTTAGTCTTAGTGTCCAATGAAAGTCATTAAATTCAACCCACATAAGGTTTGAGGCAAAGCATTTCAAATAGAATAGTTCAAATCCAAAAAATCAATCTAAATAAAAAGAAGACGACTTCATCGAACATCCTAAAGCTAATAAAAATCCTAATAAAAAATCAGGGCATTACCTACAGAAACAAAAAAAAAACTTGATAAACCAATAAAATCTCACCGCAGAACATGACATTAAACTTACACAAGCAGAAATGAAAGATAAATTTGAAATACAAGCAACATAAATAGCCACTATCCCAACAACAACCACAACTCTAACAAAAACCTAATCGTTAACCCTATAGGAAAAATAAAAAAACGTAGAACAAACAAAACACAAAATTGCTAAACAAACACTAACCTTCCCACATGATCTATTGCTCAACCGTATATACTTATGCATCTTTTTATAGCAGACAATGAAAAAAGATCTCCAAGGGCGTCCACACAATAACACATGATGTCATTAAGATAGCAAGGCCCTGTACAATCAACATTCAATGCAAAACTACAATACAAAGAGGGGATATTCCTAAAAAATCCCTACATACAAATAGCATGGATGGGAAAAGAACATATCAACCTAGGGAAGAGACTAAAGACAAATAAGCACCAGCACATTGATGTGGATAGACCACAGGAGGTTTTTGCACCTCTTCTTTATGACCTCACCAAACCCTCATAAAAAAAAGTAAATGGCAACAAATCAAGGAAGCCAAGGCTAAACATGGCCAAAAACGTTGACATGGACACCTTTAAGAGGTTTTTACACTTTCCTTTTATATGTTTTGTATTAATAAGAGTAAGTATAAGCATAATAACCAATACTATAAGATAAAAGAATAACTAGATAAAAATATTAAACCAATAACTAGATATTAAATTAAACCTATGATATCTAAGGACCCAAGCCCTATTTGATCTATAAAGAAACACCTTAAAAAATAAAGGAAGTTTTGAAGGCATTTAAAAAAGAAATCATAACTATATCAAAATTAAACAAAAAAAGAAGAAAAAAAAACTCATAAGGGTTTGATTGACTTCAAACTTTAAGTTTTTTAAGCCTCAAGTCATGAATCCCAATAATGAAGTGACTAGAGAGGGCGATGAGAAATCATAGCTTGATTTTTAGGATGATCTAAAGTTGGAAAATGGTGATGGAATAGAAGTTTAAAACTTTAAAGTTAGATTTATGGCTTTTGATAGCAATTTTAGAAAGCCATGCTAGATTTGTGTTAAGGGAATAGAGGGGAATAAAATGTTGGTCATTTGAGTGGAAATAGAGTTCGACCATTAGTGACAGATGGCAGCAATAGATGAGAATTGGATGATAATTGCAACATTCACTTGGATTATGAGGCCTTTAAATAGGCATATACCTAAACAAAAAAAAAAAGAAAAATTACTTAAGATTGATGAAGCTTATGGCAATTTATGGAAGAAAACGGTGAAATAAATAATATATTAATCCATGATTACCATATAACACAAAATAAAAAGAGAGTAAAAAGAAAAGTATGAAGACATAAGTGAAAAGAGGAGAAAAGTGAATAATAAGTACATCTTACTCAGCCACAAAATTAGAGACAAAAGGCAGATGTTTGCAACAAAAAATTGTCAATGGACTTTAGCAATGAAATTTAATGATGAATGCTCATCTATCATAAAGTTGGAACAATATTAGTGACAAAAAACTACCATTGGATTTTAATGATGAAATTTAGTGATATATATTAATCTATCATAAATTTGCGATAATATTAACAATGAAATTAACCAAAAACATTATCAGTGGCTTTAGCAATGAAATTTAGCGACATGCATTCATCTATCACAAATTTATGACAATATTAGCAACGACTAAATCAATCATCTCTACTTTGCCACAAAATTAGTAACAAATACGCCATCATCGAATAATCTAATAAAAATGTCACTCATGTCATTGCTAATTCTGTGATGAATATTGTTTGTCGCAGATTAGCAATGACAGACTACTTTAACAATTCATTAATGAAGTTTGCAATGAACATGTTTTGTGTTAACTGTTTGCAACGTATTCTTCATTGCAAATTTTGGCATCACTATGTACGAAGCTTAGCCATGATATTTAGCGATGAAACTTCCCTGTTGCAAATTTAGCAACAGATTGGCAACGAATACATTGTCATAAAATTTGGCACCATTTTACGTGAATGTTAGTGACAACTTCTATGATGGCTACATCATCGCAACTATACCTCTATATTTTGCTACAAATTTTGTGACGAACGTGCAGCGAATGTTGTTGTTATTGCTATTTTTGTTACAAATTAGCAACAAATGAGATTTCATCGTTACTTTTCTATGGCTAAAACCCATTTTCTTATAATGTGTTTTACAATAGAAGGAAATGCATAGCTTCTTTTAAGAGAAGAGAGCATTTTTTAAAGAAAAACTAGATATATATGTATATTATATAAAAACAAGGATACATGAATATTCATATTTATTATTTGATATAGTGATATATTTGAAGTTTTTATATTTTTCTTAATTGAATTAATGTCATTTGATTTAGATATAAAATTCTATTAGATATTTTAGAATTAGTAAAAATGATTAAGTATAAAAATTTCATCTTATATTTTAATTAAACCTCTCTAACTATTATTAACTGGCTTTAATTTTGATATTTCTAAATTGATTAGACTTAATCATAATGTTAATTTTTGTAACATTTTTTCACTATATGATCCACTTGTATGATGTCACTTTGCCATTTAGCGAAAGCTTTATATATATATATAAATTATTAGCCTTCACAATTGTCATTTTTGAGAATTTCAAACACATTGGTTGAATAAGATCCATCTTGGAGTATGATAGACCTGTCAAATGGTTGGGCTATTCGTATGGATCACATTTGTCCAAAGATCATATTATTTGTCTTGTTCGATAAATCTGGACAATAAGAGTTGAGTTTAAATAAGATTTTTGTGAATTCGAGTCAGCTCAGTCCGACCTTAATAATTATTTAATAATAAAAATAATATTTTTATTTAAATTTAAATATATAAATATTAATATAAAAATAAATATTAATATAATATAAGAAATAGTAAAACAGACTTTTGGACTAGTCCAACTTGAGCCTAAATTAAACTATATATATTTTTCAAATCGTAACCCAATCCAACCAATGGCAAATGTAGATTTACTTATTGTTTGAGATGCTAGGCTAGCGATTTTTTTCCAACGTAGGGAACTCCCCAAAATCAGAGTTTTAAGTTACTAGAGATTGGTGTTTATTGGAAATAGGATAACGTGCCTGATTTGGTTGTCATTTTGGGAAACATACAATTGGGAAGTTTTTTTATGTTCATTTTAGATGAAATAGGAACATATATATGTTGTTTTTTTGTGTTCATTTTAGATGAAATAGGAAGACATATATATGTTATGCTAAATATAATAAGATTAGAGATGGCAAATCAAATT
>JBBYHM010023773.1:0-10378 GCA_038381775.1 Adansonia rubrostipa
GGACTATAAGCAATTTCAAGCCTGCCCTTCATCAATCCATATTTTCTCATGAAATGCCATTGTGGCATGCTTAAAAGATCATTAAAAAATGTCAAAGCACAATGTTCAAGCCAAACAATGAAGTCTTTATGATTTGCATCAAATTATATATGATTTTGAATGATTTTTTAGCCTAAAGTCGTGACCAAATTTAAGTTTTAGTGTCATGGTACAAATAGGTCAAAACAGAATGAACTAGGCATTTGCCTTGTGCTCTCGATACAAAAAACTCTGTATCGATACCACAAGCCTTTGTGTATTAATACTATGAATCCTGTATGAATACCCCATGTATTTTTGGCTCTTGGAATCAATACAAAGAGTATGGTATCAATACTAAGCACAAAATTTTCCTAGTATCGATACCTCTTAACCTGTGCCAAAACCTATTGCCCTAAAGTCATGATTTTAGGTTTGAAATAGCCTAGTATCAATACCAAAGTCTTTTGTATTGATATCACAACCAACATTTTCCCAAGTATTAATACTTCACGCCTGATACATTTTGTCCAAATTTCATTAGTTTAGCTTCAAAATAGATCTGTATCGATAAAACTACCTTTTGTATCGATACCATAAAAAATGTATAGATACATGGTCTTTTGTATCAACACATGCTCATGTAAATGCAGATTTTGCACACCTTTAGCTCTCCAAACACCTCAACTTGGCTAGGATTGATGGATGTCTGACCTATGCTTTGCTTAAATAACCTTGTGATACTTTGAAAAGTGACCTTTGATGCCTCGGATGTTAGCCCAAACAAAATAAAATGTCTACAGCTACCCCTCTTTGGCTGTTGCTAAGTATCAAGAATAAGGCAAAAACTGATAGACTATTTTATTCAGGAAACACTTGATGCTACCCGTGTTCCTACAATGAAAAGACTAAAATTAATATAACTTTGAGATTAAAACACTATTTTAGTGGCGATTCCAATTTTTGTAAAAAATAAAGTTTTAATTGTTGGATAAAAAAATCCTAGGCTCGTCTCATTCCTAAGTTTGACTTAAAAGATGATAGAGCACCAACATCCTAAGTCATAGCTAGCAATGTTGGTCTTTAAAAAAGATTTCTCGATAAAAGGTTTAGATAAAAGATCTAGACTATGATCCTAAGCTCGACCTATCCCTAGGTCGACTTAAAAAATGACAAAGTGCCAACATGTTGAATCATGGCAGTAATGTTGGACTTTAAAATAGATTTCCTAACAAAAGTTTGGATAAAAAACCTAGACTATGATCTTATGCTCAATCTATCTTTAGGTTCGACCTAAAAAGTTAATATAATGCTAATGCGTCAAATAATCGCTAGCAACCATGGTCTGTAAAAAGGCTTTCTTGATAAAAACTTTGGATAAAAGACCCATATTATGATTCTCAGCTCGACCTATCTCAAGATTCAACTTAAAAAGATGACAAAGTTTTAATGAGTTAAATCATAACCAGTAACGTTGGACTTTAAAAAAGATTTCTTAACAAAAAGTTTGGATAAAAGATCTAGACTACGACTTAGGATAAAAGATTATGATTTTTTTAATGTTGTTCAGAGCCTTCCACTAGTGTGTCGACTTAATCTTGATGAGCTTGAAGGGAATGCTTTAAGGCTTAAATTCTAAGTGTTAGAACTCCATTCTTGGCCTAGTTTGCTCTCAAATTCCAGACTCGAGCCTCTAACTATTCATTCCTCCTTCAATAAGTTGATGCAAGAGTCTGGGTTCTAACAAGCTTTTCCCTATTGACCCTAGTAGCTTATTTCCATTGGTGTAGTTCCTTATCGAGAGTAGTGATTTCTATCCTCCACTTGATTGATGACTTTCCAAGTCTTCGAGACTTGCTTGCTTTGTTAAGAGTCACATAGAGTTTTTTCAAGCTCTCAAGATTCTCTTTGAGATGGTTTTTCTCCTTGACAGCCCTGCTCATCTTATCATCCCTAAGGTAGAGGTCTATTTTCAATTGATTAGTTTTTCCTTTAATCGAGCAATCTCCTTATCAAAGGTTGCCTTTTCTAGTTTGAACTCTTACTTGAGTAATTTAATTTTAGAAGAAAATTCATCAATCGATATTTATGATGTCCTGATACCAGATAGGGACACATCAGCATTAACGCGATAGATCCTCCATTCATTCCTGGGGTTATACTACTCCCTCTCTAATATCTCTCCATGTAGTGAGTTTGTTTCCATGCTTGAAAAGGCTAGCTAGACTTTTGACCTGTAATCAGGCTCACTATAATTGAAATCCTATAACTCTAAGTCTTGGATGAAGGGGATGAATTAATGGCACTAGAATTGTCAAAAAACTAAAAGAAGAGTATAGCTAATACTTCCCTATAATCCCATGAGCAGTACACAGCTATAATCTTCCCACCAGTATATGATTGTTTATGGGGGAAAAACCAAGAGGCCTTCTATGTTACCTTCTCTCCTTTGAGGTTCTAAAATTTTTAGGCACATTGCTCTTTAGATTTATCTTGAGGCCATTCCTTCTCAAGTACTTTAGAGATAAGGCTAAAGCTGGGTAAGAAGTAACATAATATCCTACTTTTTTCAAGGCCAAAGTGATTGATGAGCCAAATGTGAAATGGTGCACATCCAATGAATTAGCCTGTTCCTACTTTTTTACAAAAATTAAGAGCTTGAATAGTTTCGACAAGGATTGTCGATGCGGGATTGATGTTACAGCACAAATGAGAAAAGACATCTGTTACTGTAGCTTCAACATAGCCTGATGTCTTTGGGAATATAACCAGACCATATATTGCCTATAAGATGCTTTTTTTGGATTTTTTGGATGTCAATAATACTTACCATTGCTTCTTCTAAACTAGCCCATAAGATGCACTCACTATTTCCTTTTGTTTTGATATGACTCTCAATCCAAGGCTCCATTGCCCTGAGGGTTTAAGCTAATCTTTTCTTAAATGTTAGAGGATTCAATGCTTTGCAGTATATCCTGTCAACCTTTGCCCTTTCAATGTTGAGTAATATAGTGTATTCATTAATCGAGGGGACAAGTCTTTATGATTGAAAGTGAAACACATGTATGCTAGATTCTAAAACTGAGAGGCCGCTTGTAACAAACCAACATCCAAGTGCACTTCAAGCAGAAGAGCCATATCTCTATATCTCTTAGTGAATGACTCCCTTTTAACTGTCCCAATTATTCCATATGATCCTGCGATCTTGCCAATCACTTTGATAGTATCCTATCTTGATCCTTTCATGCACTACTAAGATGTGCTCCAATTTAAAGACATCTCTATCTTCATGCTGTCGGCGCTCCAACCATGCTCAAACTTCTTCAAAAGGCTTTAGTTCTGAAGTGGACTATTGCTCCATGATAGATGCCCCTTGAACACTATCTATTAGAGCTAATTGTCCCACAATGATAGTAATTATGATGACATGATGCATGGTGAAAAAGAAAAGCAAACGGAGAATAAGTTAGTAACCAACACAAAATAATAGGTAAAAGATAAGAAAATGAAATAATAGCAGCAAAAGTGTATCACAAAATTTGCCCTGAGAAAAGGTAGTAGATGCCTAGGGCAGACATGATAAATATAAATGTTAAGGCATTAAACGAGTAGCATACTAGCATGTCCATCTTAAAATTTCCTCTTCATGAAGCAGTATGATACCTTGCGGTGTCCAAGACTGACCGTTTAAACTATGATGTTCGTTCATCACGATTTATGTTAAGTACATGCTAAGCCATTGTTCAGGCAGCATAACGGCTTATTTCGGTCAGATATGATTATTTTAAGATGGCATTATAAGTAATGGCATTCACTTATCTTTAACCATTCATTAAAGAGGATTTGTCATCGAATGTAACAACATATCTTAAAAGAATGATCATGAAAATAAAATGACAAATACAGGTGACAACGTTCACCCATCATCACTTGTGTAACTAATGGTAATCAGAGTAAAGCTAAGAAATGTTTCCCTAAGTAACCTTAATTTTTGGGTTGTTCTAGTAGCATCCGATATGGTTTGACATGGTTTAGCTCGTAGGGTTCATTACATGGGTTTAAATTAACACCTATTTCGATATCCAAATCGTTCTTCTGTCTAGTAAAAACAGCTGAGGCACCTCGATCCTAGGCCCATCACGGGTTTGGCAGAATGTGTTCAATCAGATAGATGTATTTCCCTATGCAAATACGAAGGGGTACTCACGAGAAATATCGGTAGTTTACATCCTGAAAGGTCAGACCATGCCTATACAGAGGGTTACTCACGAAGGTGGATGGCTCATTTCCCCTAGTAATTAGGATGCTAACCATACCATGGTGTATGGTGCGAATCTAAAGCAAATGCAAGTGCACGGTGTGTGTCGAGGAAACAAACAAACCTTTTTGTTTCACTCCCATAGCACCATATTTATTCAAATCAATATTTAATCGGGCACTAATAATCCTTAACAATCATAGGACAAAAGTATAAGAAATAGAGATTAGTAGGCAAAAATAACAAAGAATTATATCTAAGTAATTATGGAGACCAAAAACTAGCTGAGTAAGTAGTAGCTAGTTATAGGCCTAACTCTCTAAAATGATCCCTAGCGGAGTCACCAAGCTATCACCACGTGCGTGGCCTTTAAAACTTTAGACGATCCGAAGGGTATAGTGCTCTCGACTTAAAAATAGGTGATGGTTGGTTATGGTCGAGCCTTTTAGCTATCTCTTAATTGGGATTTGGATTAGGCGTGATGATATGAAGGGGGTAAGGACCATCAGATGAGTAGCTCATCCAACTGGACCCAGATAGCCACCATAAAGTGGCCATAAACTTGGAGTCGCCACTAATCATTTTATACTACGCAAGATTAAATGCCTATTAAAAATAATATTAAAAATTACAAAACTCACAACACTGATTTCAAGGTTTATGAAGTCCAAAGATTCACTGATTAGGCTTGGGAGTTGGTTATGCGTGGGGAGACTAAAATGGCGCCCAAAATCGATACCTACTAACTATATCTCAATTTGGTCTTGGTTAAATTAGTTCCATTTAGTCTCTATTTAGATATAATCCTCTTTAATGTATGAAGTTTTGAAAAATGTAAATCCCAAGTTTTTTATTCAGGGAAACTAGATCACTCATACACCTCGGAGATGTAAGGAACATAAAGATTTTTTATAAAAATGATGTCCGAATTGGATTTTAAAAATTAGATTTTCATATTAGGCATTAAAAAGATACCAACAGGAAGCATCACCTCATAAATTTCATTAGAAAGTGAATTTTTAACTATGAATGCACAATAACACTACAAAAGGAAATAAGTTAGTGAGGCAAAAATGAGAAATATAATAATATCATAAAAAAGCAAACAGAAACAAAAGAAGATAAGAAAATAGGGGTGATTGAAATGTATCGCGTAATTACCTTTGATTATTGAAGACTAACCAGGATGACAATTTTAGAGATCGGTTGGGATTCAGTGGTAATTTGAAGAACAAAGATGATTTTTATCAAAAAATTTAAAGGCATCGAAAAGAGAAAAAATTTTAAGTTTTTGAGGTAAAAGCAAGGTTGGAGTATCCCCTCAGTGTGGTTAGATTAGAGTGTCCCCTAAAATTTGAATTTTTAATGAAAAAACGAGGTTGAAGTGTTCCCAAGGTTAGAAAAACATTTTGGAACAAAGAGAGAATTTAAAATTTTTTATTAAAAATAGGGTTGGAATATCTTCTTCGAAGTATGGAGTTAGAGTATCTCCACTAGCAAAAATTTTAATATAAAATCCTATTTTTCATATTTTAATCTTGACCAGAGTCAAAAGGGGTTGATGTTGTGGGGGAATCAACCTAGCACATTTTTGAAACATCTAAATGTCTCGATAAAAGGGGATTCAAAAATTAGGTTGAAAACAGGGGACAACATCATGCCATCTTTGTTTCCAAATTTTGTTCAGGTGCATCTGAAGACTTTAAAGGGTAAATGAGGTACCATTGGAAAGGTAACTCAACAAGGTTTAATATAAAAATATTCCAAAAATTCTAGAAAATCACTTTTTAGGCAAAATTATTTTTTGAATTTAGGTTCATCTTAGCACTGGTGGCATGTACAATTAAAAGCGCATGATGGATTTCAAAAAGTCATTCTAAGCTTATCCAGGATCATTAGATCATAGGTAATACATTTCCAGAAAGGAAATTTTGTGAACATTTTAGAAAATTTATTTGGAAATTTTGTTAAAATCAATGGTTGGCAGTAATGGCCCCAAACAAAATGTTACATGCTGGTTCTAGAGGTTTCAGACAGCAAAGGTTTGAAAATTATAACTCCCTCATCTGCAATCATTCGAGGGCAAATAAGGAACCATTAGAAATGTAATTTGATTCCGTTTAAAGGAAAAATATTAGAAAAATCAAAAAAATATTTTATGGTTCGAAAATGATTTTTCAAGTTTGGATTACAGTGTTCCAAAGCAAAAATAAGGGGATTACTTGATATTTTGGTTTTTTCGAAGATAGGCTCGGGTTTACGACATTTGAACGTCCATGAGAGAAAATAACACGGCCTTCATAAGTTTCTTCCATAATCTTGAAGTAGTTTGGGATGATGGAACAACCCATTGACCATGTCACAAAAAGGAATACAAGAGACAAGATCAAGGATTAATAGTAAAAAGGATTTCTTTTCTTTTGTTTTTTTGAAAAATGAACTTATTTCACCATGAATCCAGAGTTGAAATATAGATTTACCCCTAAGATTGGGAGACCAATTTGATGAAAACATTAAATCCATGCTATTCTTCATCTATTAAAGGTAACATGAACTTAACTTAGGGATGTTTCTAAAAATTAGTTCATAAGAAACAAGCAAGCAGTTTAATGGAGATATCTTGAACAAAATATAACACATACAAAGATAAACATGGATTAAACATGTAAACATGCAAGATGATATTTTGACATGAAAATGTGTTACACAAATGCAAAAAAGACAATAGGTAAGGTGCATAGAGATGATATGAACATGTTTAAACAAGGGGATGGATGCTGGCATTATCAAGACAGGATTTTTATTTCATGAAACTCCATAAAACATAAGAGAATATGAAGGTGACCACTTAATTATGTTATGGATATGTGAATATGGAAGAAACATGGCAAAAGATGCATGAACAAAGGCTCTGTAATGATGAAAATAAAGTATGGTAAGTTTATATATCCCACAACATCAAGGTGTCAAGAAGGTCATCAAGATCCTGGGACTACCACAACCAAGGCAACAAAGATTCATGGGAGTATTAGGAGGGTCATGGCAACTGAAAGGCTCACTAAAATGAAATGGATGATCAAAACAGAAAATATATGAAACAAGGTAAAAAAATACCAAAAAAAGCTTGAAGTTCCTCTTTTTTTAAAGCAGTGACTTTAAGCTCACATTCTTCCTTCTTTTGCTATTGTTTAGCAAGAAAAAGGTGAAAGCAAAGAGCTTTCTTATAATGTGGTTACTGATAGGGTGTTTTGAGGATGAAAATATGTGAAAGCTTGAGTTTTTAAAGGTGTTTTGGTGGTGGTTTTAGGAAGCTATAGGGATGGAGGTTGGTTGAAGGTGGAAGGTAATAGAATAGTGTTTTGGTGAGTCATTGGAGCTAGAGTTGATGGAAGATTTGTAGGGATGGATGAAGAATTTTTTAGGATTGCTGGAAAGCCTTTTTTGATAGCTGAAAGTTTTTTTCTAAGATAGCTGGTAGTGTTTTTCATAGTTGAAAAGTCCCTCATTTAATCTAATGCTCAGCCAATGCCTTTAGGAGACAAGGCAAAGGCATTTTTTATTTTTCTCTCCTAGACCAAGGAACATCTCTAGCTACCATGCTCAGCTGACTCTCTTCTTATTGGTTTTACCATGCTGAGCAAGGAGGCAGAAAGGCTGTGACAGCCTGCAACTAGAGATATGCCTGCACATCCTTTTACACCTATATATCTTATGAAAGTGACCCTTGTCATTGATTGTTTGGGCTCAAAAAATTTGTTTGAATCTGCTAATGAACCCATATTTATGGTTTAATATGATTTATGATAATTGCTTGGTGCAAAAACATGTTTAAATTGGGTTTTTGAAGGCTTAAAAGTGGCTTAAACTAGGCAAAACTGCCTTGGTGTATCGATACAAAACATGTTGTATCGATGCACAAGGTACTTTTTACTCTTGAATATCGATACAGTGACTATGTATGAATACTAAGAGCAAAAAGTATTTTCAGTCTCAAGACTTAAGGGCTTCTATCGATACTCTATTGATTTGTATCATGCTTATGTATAGATACATTTTCTAAAAAATCATAACTTTAGCCTGTCAAGGTCTATATCGATACAAACATTCTAGGTATAGATACCACACCTTGGGTATCAATATCAAACCCTCTTGTATTGATATTACATGTGAAAACTTAATTTTTTCGCATAGTAAAGCCCTCGTATCAATACTTGTGCCCTAATATAACTTGAACGTGCTTGTGGCTTTCTGATTTACCTCAAGTTGGTTACAAATAATGAGAAATTGATTTGTGTATTCATTTGAATAACCTTGGTGACACCATAAAAAGTGGCCTTTGATGCCTCATTTGTATATTTTTCTTTAACACGGCCCATAGGCATTTCAAACCTTCTCTAAAAAATTTTTCGCCTGTCGTTGTGTCACCTAATAGTGCCTGGTGACATGGCACCCGGTATTCGCCCCTAGTTGTTATTTCTATTTTCTAATTTTATCATCTTTTACCTAACTCTTAGGATGCCAAAAATTGGCCTAGATAAAATGAGGTGCCTATAGTGTCTATTTGTGTTCGCCCTAATTTTAATACTCAACAACAGCCAGAGAGGGCAGCTGTAGACGCCTCATTTTGTCTGGGCCAACTTTTAGCATCCTAAGACATAATTGAAAGATGACAGAATCAAAAAAAAAAAATTGAAGGATGATTACTGAGTACTGTGCCACCATAGATTATTAAGCTACATAGTGCTAAGTGAAAATTTCTTTTAGAAGTTTTAAAATGCTTATAAGCCATAGTAAAGGCAAAATGTAAAATGAGGCATCAAATGCCACTTTTTGTGGTCTTATTAGAGTTTTTCGAATGAATACGCAGATCAATTTCCCATTATCTGTGACCAAGGTGAGGTAACTCGAGAAACCACAGGTGCGTGCAAGTTATATTAGTGCACAAGTATTGAAAGGAGGCCTTTATGTCACCAAAAACTTAAATTTTCACTTATAGTATCCACACAAAAGGATTTAGCATCGATACCTAAGGTGTGGTATCGATACATAGCATGTTTACATTGATACAAACCCTGACAATAGCTAAAGTTATGATTTTTGGCAAAATCCATTGATACACAAGCATGACCATCAATACAAATCCATGGAGTATCGATATAAACCTCTAAGTCTCGAGATTAGAAATAATTTTTGTTCTTAGTATCAAAACACACCTCATTGTATCGATACTTATGGGTAAAAATTGCCTTATGTATGGATACAACTTGTTTGTATCGATACACCAAGGCATTTTTGCCTTATTCAGACCATTTTTCAGCCTTCAAAAATCTGATTCAGACATGTTTTTTGCACCAAGAAACCATCCTAATTCATTGCAGACCTCAACTTTGGGCCTATGATTGGATTTAAACAAATTTTTAGAGCCCAAATAGCCAATGAAAAGGGATACTTTCATAAAATATATGGTTGTAAGAAGGAATGTCAGGCATATCTCTAGTTGTAGGCTGTTACAGCCTTTTTGCCCTCTACTTAACAAAGTAAAACCAATGGAAAGAAGGCTAACAGAGCATAATAGTTGGAGATGTCCCTTAGTATAAATGCCCTTGCTTTGTCTCCTAAAAGCATTAGCTGAGCATTAAATTTAAGAAGAGCTTCTAGCTACCTACAAAAAAAAAACTTTTAGCCATCTCAGAAGAGACTCTCTAACAACCTCTTAAAAAGTCCTAGCCATTCCTAAAAAATTCTCTAACAATCTTTAGCCCTAAAACTCTATAAAAAAACATTGTTCTATTTCGTTTCACGTTTAATCTTCTTCCATTCCCGTAATTCCCTTAAACTGCCACTGAAAAATCTCCACACACTTTTATCCTCAAAATATCTCACCATCAACAATATTACCAGAAAGCTTCTTCTTGTCATCCTTTTCCTGCTAAATAATACCAAAGAGAGGGAAAGAACTGAGCTTAAAGTCACTGCTTTAGGAAGAGAGAAAGGTTCAAGCTTTTTGGTATATTTTCTCTACCTAGCTCCATACATTTTCTATTTTTATCATCTACATGATTTTAGTAAGCCCTTTATGCTGCCATGACCATCCTAGAACTC
>JBBYHM010023793.1:0-10376 GCA_038381775.1 Adansonia rubrostipa
ATTTTTATAGAATTAGAATAACTTAAAAATAAATTATTTAAATAAAATATATTTAAAATATGAAAGCATATTAAGGCATCATGGGGTGCAAGACTGCCACTTACAAGTTTACGTTTGTTGCAGTAAAAAAATTAAACATCATTTTCGTGCAAGCCTACATTTATGATATTTCAATAAAAATTAAACCTACAACTACTATTGTCTTTCAACAAGATAGATGGACAAAAAAATAGGAGGGATTCAATGAAAATTTTAAAATAAATAAGAGTAATTTCATATTTTCACTTATAAAATTCCCATAAGTCCTTTTTTTCCTTCTCTTCATCTCTCTAATTTAAACAGATTGGGTTTTATACTTGGGGAGGGAAACAGCCATCCTTTTGTTTTCTTTCCTTTTTATGTTTTGCTGCATCAAGCATTTTTCAAATCTATTGTCTTTCCATATTTTCACACACCATTTTCAATCCTTTCATGTCCATGCTACATTAAGCAAAGCTTTTGGAGTTTATGTTGGTATATTTAACAAAAAAAAGAAAATGTCTTCTTTAACAAATTGAAAAATAAATTTTTATTTTAAAATTTTTTATAATTGTAAATTTAACAAACTTACAATTGCAAACATGATTTTAAGTTTTAATAAAAAAAAATTATTACTAACAATTAGTGAAATTTATTTGTTGTAAGTTTTATAAATTTACAATTACTGTGAAATTTATGAACTTATAATTGCTGTGGGCGTAAATTTTCTTCAGTTTTAAACAAAAATTAGTTGGTAATAACAAATGCTTTTCACTTGTTTTGTTTTAATCCTATACTATAAATAAGATTCAAAACTTTATTTTCATATCATCTGATTTCTTTTAAAGAAAAAGTAATCCTTTCTATTAATTATTTGTTTCTTTATTATTTCATTAAAGTCTTCTTAAATCTTTTAAAAGCTAATTAATAAGGTGAAGAAAGTATTAATTTTGGTATAGCTTTTACCTTCTAACTTTTGCAAGTTAGCAAGGTGTAAAATAGGTAATTGAGCTTGTTGTATTCTGAGGGACAACGTGCAGTAAAACCTCTCTGCATCAGTTCTTATCACTAAAAAGGCATGTATCATCTCAAGAGAATGACTTGGTTCTTGCTGCAATTTCCATCCCCCTATTTTCAGTTGTTAGTTTTTGTGACAATTTGGTAGCAGCAAATTAATCCATTAGTCCTATCCAAAAGAAACTTGGCATTAGCAAATTAATCTACTACTCCTATACAAAAGATATTATTATGCAACATTTTTTAACAATTTGAAATGATACTTCATTACGGAGAATGTAGTTGAAAGTTTACCCAAAACTATTTAAACCAATGACCTTAATCATCTTTTCCACTTTCATGGTGTAAAATTTAAAAAATGGTAGCAAAAGACTTTTTTCTACTTTACTCTTTTGAATGTCTCATACATTTTAGTGGAAAAGAATTCTAAAAAGAAAGACACTTTAATTATGATTGATGAAAAAAATTTTGAGCATGAACAGAATGTGAAGAAAAAGGAGAAAGATCATGACTGTTGTAGAAATTATTTACTCAATTGTCTTTCTAACAATTTATACGATTATTATGACCAAATTTATTCTTTAGCAAAGAAAATTTGGAAGGCTCTAGAAAAAAGTACAACACTGAAAAAACTGGATCTAAAATATATGCTTGTAGCCGTTATTTCAAATTTAAAATAACAGAAAATAAGTCTGTGATAAAACAAGCCCATGATCTCGAGATGCTTGCACATGATATCCAACGTGAAGGAATAACTGTTGATGAACAAATGGAAGTTTCTACCATTTTTGACAAATTACTCGACTCTTGGAAAGAATTTGGAAAGTCTTATGCCATAAACAAAAAAAATCATGCATTAAATCTGTTATCATTCACTTAAGAGTAGAAAAAGAGCACATAAATCAAGACAATTTACTTGACTTCAATGGTTCAAAGGTAAATGTTGTCATTTCAAATGAGAATATGCCTATGACTTATAATAATAGAAAATTGAAATAGGAAAGAAAAATTAATAAAAATAAGTCCTATGGAAAACAACTTAAGGGTAAATTTAATTAAAGAAGAAATCAAAGGCCTCATTTAAAAGAAGCACCAAATAATAAAAGAAATGATATGTGTTATGTATATGGCAAACCTGGACATATAGCAAGAGTATGTCATTTCGAAAACATAGACCTTCTAATCAGGTTAATGTAATCTAAGAGCCATTTATGGTTATAAGTTCTAAGATCAACACTATCGATTCTTCTAAATAATGGTGGGTAGACTCTGGTGCCTCTAGGTATGTCTGTTATAACAAAAAACTTAGTTCAAAACCTATTCTCTATTTGAGATAGAGAAAAAATCGTGTTCAGTGACTCATACACGACTACTGCCTTGGTTTATGGTGATGTTGAACTCAATTTTACTTTTGATAAAAAGTTAATCTTTAAGGATGTTTGGCATGTTCATAAGATTAGAAAAAAAATCTGGTTTCTAGATTTATTTTAAACAAAGTTAGATTCAAACAAGTTTTGAATCAAATCAATTTACACTTATGAAAAAAGGCATGTTTGTTGGAAAAGGTTATGCCTGTGAAGGCATGTTTAAATTGAATATTGAAATGAATGAAATTTCAGTTTTTTCTACTTATAGTGTTTCTTGTATAAATGTTTGGCATGCTAAATTATGTCATGTTAACTGTAGATTTGTGAAAAACATGAGTAGTTTAGGTTTGATTCCTAAACTAAATCATGTAGCATGGCCAAAATTACAAGAAAGCCATTTAAAAGTATGGTTAAAAATTCTAAATTGCTAGAATTATTTCATACTGATATTTGTGAATTTGAAAGGATTTTAACTTGAGATGGAAAAATGTATTTTTTTAACATTTTATTGATGATTTTTCGAGAAATACATATGTTTATCTTATGAAAAATAAAAATGAAGCTTTTGAAAAGTTTTCCATCTATATAAAATAAAAGAATTTTTTTGGGAGAAAAATTAAAAGATTCAAGAGGGAGTATGATAATCTTGGATTAAATGCTTATATTCAAATTTTTTAGTATTGTTTATGAAACTACTCCTTCTTATTTTCCTGCATCAAATGGAGTAGCAGAATGCAAAAAATAAAACTCTTATAGATTAACTAATGCTATGTTAGTAAGCTTTGGTACTCCTAAAAAATTTATGGGAAGAAGTAATTATTATTGTTAACTATGTCCTTAATAGACTACCATGAAAACACTCTTCAAAAACACCTTGTGAACTTTGGAAGAGTTATAAGCTAAATTTGAATTATTTGAGAGTATAGGGTTGTCTTAACTTTGTCAGGCTAGCATATCCTAAAGGACCTAAACTTGGGATAAAGATTTCAAGACGTGCATTTATGGGGTATAGCTTAACTAGTAAGGCATTATGTTTCTTGATTTAGATAACAATATTATAATTGAATCCTTAGATGTCATATTTCATGAAAACACATTTCTATTCAAAACTAGAAATAATGAGGGTGTTAAACTTAAACCTATAGTTAATCAATAAGTTTTAGAGCAACTTGCCTCTCAACCCACGAAAAGAGATGAATTTGCTTGTGAACATAGACGAAGTAAAAGAGAGAATAGTAAAAGACTTTAGCCCTAATTATCGCGTGTTTAATATACAAAATGATCCAACCACTTTAGAAGAGGCTTTATTTTTTCTTGATTTAGACATTTAGAAAAAAGCTATTAAGGATGAAATAGAATCTTTGATAACAAACAAAACTTGGAAAATAGTAGACTTACCACCAAGCTTTAAACCTATAGAGTGTAAATGGGTACTAAGAATGAAATTAAAATCTGATGGCTCAATTGATAAATACAAAGCCAAGCTTGTGGCCAAAAACTTTAAACAAAAAGAAGACATAGATTTCTTTAATACATTTTCTCTAGTAAGCAAAAATAACATCAATAAGGGCTATAATTGCAGTTGCTATCATCCATGATTTAATAATTCATCAAATGAATGTAAAAATAAGTTTCCTAATGGAGAGCTAGAATAAAAGATTTATATAGACCAACCCAAGGGCTTTGTTATACTAGGTAATAAGAAAAAGTGTGTAAATTGTTAAAATTATTATATGGTTTAAAACAAGCCCCCAAACAATGGCATGAAAAATTCGACATGTATTTAATTTCTAATGGTTTCAAAACCAATGAAAATGATAAGTGTATCTATTACAACTCAAGTTGTAATTTACATGTCATAATTTGTTTATATGTAGACGATCTCTTGATTTTTGGAATAAATCTAGAAATTATAAATGCTACCACACTTTTACTTACTAATCATTTTGACATGAAAGTTTTATGGGAAGCAAATGTAATTCTTGGCATGATGATCATAAGGACTTAAAATGGTATTTTTCAATTAGAGGTTCAAATTGTTTGCAAGCATTTCATTCATATCACAAAAAAAGTTGTGTGAAAATACTTAAGAATTTGGGTAGAATTTTTAAAAGGATTGAAAGATTTTATCTAAAGCTTAAAAGATAGAGTTTTAAGGTTATACTTTAACCTTAAAAGTAACAGTTTCATTAGTGAATTATAGGACCTTGTCAGGGAAATGACAAAAAGAGAGAACATAGGTTTCGAGTTCAAGGATCGAACTTTTAAATATTGATTATTTGTTTTTCTTATTCTTAACTCTTTTTTTTACTTTCAACTTATTTCAAATTTTTATATAAGATAAATTTGTAATAAATTCTTTTTTATAGAACCAATTCACCCCTTCTTGGTTCAATCTTTACCCTGAGCTAACAATTGGCATCAGAGCTTTGATCTCTATTGTAAGTTTCACAACTTTGAGAAAAGATTCTTGATAGCTAAGAAAAAAGAGGATGCAGACCTAATACTTAAAGCTTTAAAAAGCTCATAAGAGTTAAAAAGCTAAGATGAAGTTTGTCTCATGGCATTTGAGACAAAGGCAAATGCTATAAGACTTGAAGGCCATTCCATCATAAAACCTCCATTCTTCAATGGTGACAACTACTCATATTGGAAGACAAAGATGAGACTTTTTATCCAAGCTAATGACTATGAAGTATGGAAGATCATTGTCAATAGACAGTTCATTCTTAAGAAGAGAGTTGGAGATGATGTTGTGCTAAAGGAAGAAAATGAATAGGATTAGCAAGATACTAAAATGGCATAATTAAATGCTAAGGCCATGCACACACTATTTTGTGCTCATGTTCTAACTGAGTACAATAGAGTCTCACTTTGTGATAATGCCAAGCAAGTATAGAACAAGTTAGCAACCACTCATGAAGGAACAAATCAAGTCAAGGAATAAAAAATAAGTATGCTTACACTTGACTATCTTTTGTTCAAGATGAAGGCAAATGAGACAATTAAAAAAATGTCGAATAAGTTTACGGATATTATCAATGGGTTGAAGGCACTTAGAAAGACCTATCCAAGGAAAAAAAGAGTGAAGAAACTACTCAATAGTCTTCCTAAGTCTTAAGAAGCAAAAGTGACAGCAATTGAGGAATCCAAAGATCCCAACACATTTTTCTTATATAAACTTATAGGTTCTCTTGTAACCTATAAGATGCAGATCACACATGTTCAAGAGCCACCAAAAAAGGCAAGTGTTGCTTTCAAATTAACTACTCCTAGTGATGATGATGATAATGATGATGAAACATTGAGGAAGAAGAAAAGATAACTATATTTGCAAAAAAAAATTCAACAAATTCATGAGGATGAATAAGGAAAAAAGACCTCCTAAAAGAGAAATAGTGAAAGAGATTCAAGCAAGAAAGAAAAGGATTAAATAATTTGTTATGAGTAAAAGAAACCGGAACACATCAAATCTGAGTGTCCAATGTGGAAGATGCAAAACCCAAATAAACAAAAGAAAAAGGCTATGGTGGCTATATAGAGAAATAGCGACACATCCGACAATGATGATAATGAAATGGCCAACCTATGTCTTATGGCTCTGAATGAGTCAAAGGTATCCTCCAATATTAATTCATATTCATTTTATGAATTACAAGATGCATTTAATAAGTTAGCATTAGAATTTGAAACTATGAATTTAAAATATAGGAAACTGATTTCCAAACTTAAGGAAAAAAATGAATCATTAAGCATGACAAATAATGATCTTAAAAAAAAAATAGATCAATTACAAGTTAATATTGATGATCTAACTAAGAAAGATACAAACTTGCATAACTTATTCTTAAGATTTTATATGGTAGAACAAAAATTAAATAATATGTTAGAAAACAAAAAACATTTTTTGATAAAGATGGTTTAGGCTATAATAGAATTGAAAAAGTAACTCATTTTAAAAATTTCTTTGTGACATAAAATAAATTGTTTGATGCATCTAGCATATGCACTCATTGCCGTAAACTTAGTCATACATTTCATACTTGTTCTTTAAAGACTATTATTTATAGAGGCAAGCTTATTAAGAGGGTATAGATTCTTAAAGGTATTAGCATATCTCAAGATGAGGCTACCAAAATGAAGTGAATTCTAAAAGACACAATAATTCGAATACTAATATTCAAAGACCTAAGAAAATTTGGGCACCTAAAAGCAAAACATGATTTTGTGTTTGTAAGAGAAAAAGCATTGCTTCAAGGCAAATTTAACAAAGAAAAATTCTTGGTACCTTGATAGTAGATGCTCAAGACACATAACTGATGACAAAAGTCAATTCATGGAACTAAGGCCTAAGGATAGTGGAAGTATTACTTTGAGTGATAACTCAAAAAGACAAATTGAAGGCATTGAAACCATTGGTAACGATTCCTTATCTAACATTGAAAATGTTCTATTTGTCAAATGTTTTAAACATAACCTCCTTAGTATTAGTCAATTATGTGATAAATGTATGAAAATTATTTTTGAGTCAATGGATTGTCAAGTTGTTAATATAATCAATTAAAATTATTTTTATAGGACATAGAAAAGGCAATATTTATATTGTGCATTTAGATAACTTGTCTTCTCAATATGTTTGCTTTGTTGCTAATAATGATGACTTGTCTTGGTTGTGGCATAGAAGATTAAGACATGCTAGTATGAATATAATTTCAAAATTATCTAGGAAAAAACTTATTATTGGATTGCCAAAAATAAAATTTGATAATGATAGAATATGTGATGCATGTGTTCAAGGAAAACATAGGAAAGCTTCATTCAAACCAATTAATATTTGTTTCAACTACTAGAGTATTAAAACTTATTCATATTGATCTTTTTGGTCCTATTAGGACACTAAGCTTAAGCGGTAAATAATATGGATTTGTTGTTGTTGATGACTACTCTAGGTTTACTTGAGTTCTTTTCTTAAGCTCTAAAGGTGAAGCTTTAGAAAAATTCATTACTTTTTAAAAAATTATTCAAAATGAAAAAGATTATTCTATTTTAAGTGTAAGAAGTGATCATCGAAAAGAATTTGAAAATCTTGGTTTTGACAAATTTTGTAATGAAAATGGTATTAGCCATAATTTCTTGACTCCTAAAACCTTTTTACAAAATAGATTTGTTGAAAGGAAAAATAAAACCATGGAAAAAATGGCTAGAACCATGTTTTGTAAAAATAATTTACAAAGGTATTTTTAGGTGGAAGCCATTAACACTTCTTGCTTCATTATAAATAGAGTTATGGTTAAGCCAATTTTAAGGAAAACTCCATATGAACTTTTTAAAAGAAGAAAGCCTAACATTAGCTATTTTCATCTTTTTGGTTGTAAATGCTATGTATTGAATAATAGAAAGGATAATCTTGGTAAATTTGATGCAAAAAGTAATGAAAGAATTTTTCTTGGCTATTCTACAAATTCTAAAGATTGTAAAGTGTTTAATAAGGGGACTTTGGTTGTTGAAGAATCCATATATGTTATATTTGATGAAGCTAACTTAACCTTGAGAAAGGTATCTCTTGATAGTAATGATGTAGAGATTTACCAAGAACATCAAGTTGAAACATCACACAAGGAGTAAGAACAAACAATTCAAGACCAAGAAGCTCCAAAAGAATAAGAACTACATGAGCCAATTCAAGTTGAAAAAGAAATAAATCATCATAGAGAGTTGACTTATATCAAAGAAACTGAGATAATTGGTGATCCTAATCAAGGGGTAAGAACTCGATCATCTCTTAGAAATACATACAATTATATGAAGTGGAAATGTTATAGGCAAACAAACTTGACAAACAAGGATGTAAACTTAGTCGAAATCTTACATATAAACTTTTTGACCTCCACCGAAATTAACTAGAAGAAATTAATTAAAAGCCTTGATATTAGCGAATCAATTTGGCACCTAAACAAGGTTTAACTCTTATGAGGAAATAGCAACTGTTTTTGGCTTAACTTTAAGAAACCTAAAGGCCATGTGGTTTGGGTTTCAAGTTGATATATCCCTATGGCAAACGGCTAATGCCTTAACTTTCATCCCATTTTTGCCAACCAATGGAACCTTATACATTGTTATTTTATTTATAGCTACCGAAAACTCTTCTTTTCCTAATAAACTGCCTTTCAATTCTTGCATATCGAAACATGATTTATTTGCAACTTAAAACGTAGCGATTTATATATTTGAAACGTGAAAAATGATGAATCCCTCTTTAGTGATGTATTATATGATATATGAGCATTGTTTGATACTTTATGAATCATTATTATTTACATTTGAAGCAAAGCACATTTGAAGTATGAAAAAAAAAGTGCATCGAACAAGAAAAAGAATAACAATACCATTAACTTACTTGTAATTATAAATTAAAAATACATTGAAAAAGAAAAGGAAATAAAGTGATACCATCATTAACTTATTTGTAATTGTAAACAACTTTAAATATATTATACTAATCCAATTTGAATTTGAAGTATAAAATTTAGTTTATTTATTTAATACAATATTAAAATATAGCATGATTATAAATGGAATATACCATGATTTCAAATAGAGCGTATTACAACTTCGAATAACATACTGACTAAGTTACCTCCATGTATCCCATATTTAAAAAAGTGACGTATCATTTTCGTATACCCATACTGTGTCTCCTCATGAATCGTGTTTTTGGTAACCATGGATTTATCCAGTGAGTGACAAAGAAACACTGCGTATGGGTATTTCATCTTATGACGGACTATCTCTTTTTCTCCCATCGTTTTGGTTCCTTCATTAGCAACAGTAAAATCATGTTTTTCAGTTTCTTTTTCAGCCTCAGTCGATGGTAAGTGTATGTTCTTCCCAAATTTCGAAACACTGAAATCCACCAAGGACTCTAACGATGTAGCACAGTACTTGTCTTCGCCTTCAATGGCTGGTCTCTCACAAATTTGCAATCGTTCGATTCATTGCCTCAGCTTCCGTTGATGCAGGTTTCACCGAGAAGAGCTTCAAAATCCCTGGAAACTTTGTCATTTGAAAAGGATACTGATTCTGCAACTCGACGAGACAGGAACGTAGCCCCGATCCTGTCCTTGGTGAAATCTTCTAGTTTCATTTTCTTACCAGGATGTAGATCATTTTCGAAGAAATAGATAGTTTTGTTGGTTGGCAAAATATTCCGACGTTCAAATTCGATGTTTGGATCAGCGTTTCCATAGTCCCCATCATTGCCTGACTCATCCATCGTCGTATAAGCCAAAGGGTTCTTGTTTCCTGCACGAACATTACATGCGATGTAATTTTTATTCAAGTCAATATTTGATGCACTGTCAAGTAATCCAGTTAATTTATAAATTTTTAGCCGGGGAAAGATTCAATTGGAATTCAAAAGAAAATTAAATTAACCGATTGCTGCTAGTGGTGGACGTAAAAGATGTTTCAAGGCTTTTGGCGTCGGAGTTTGAGGGAACACATACTTCCAGTAAACCTCAGCCGGTAAAGTTGCGGCATGGCTGCCCCCAGATACTGCAAACTGCCAGCCACAGGGTTGAAGAATGGCCATTAATTAGGCAGAATATGCAATACAAAAGCAAAAAGGACTGAGAAATGAGCAGCTAGTTAGAACTGCTAGTTTTATTCATTTTTTTCTAGTAAATTTTCATGACTTAACAAACTTACATTGAGTAAAATGAGAGTGAGAAAGAAATTAGACTTCATCCTAACTAATTAACAAGATGTTAAGTGAAAGTTCAGAAATAGTACTGTAATAGAAATTTTATAAGGACGGGGGAATATTTTTGGGATGGAATCAAAGTTTGTAGCCAATAATTATTGCCGAAGAAATTCCCAAAGTGGATTTGGATTGATCGCATGCATACCCTCCAATCCAAGATATAGTAATTTATTATTTGACTCTCTCTCTCTCTCTCTCTCTCTCTCTCTCTC
>JBBYHM010023836.1:0-54381 GCA_038381775.1 Adansonia rubrostipa
CATGTTATGTTACTTCATTTATTGCCTTACTAACATGATTTCTTTGTGATGATTATTTGCATTCATGTTTTCCAATCGTTTCAAATAAAATTAAGGGTAGTATTCCACGTGGGTATCTCTCTAATGCCTAAAATGGAATATTTCATTTTTCAAAGTAAAATTTAAAGGTCATTTTTATTAAAAATCTTTATATTCCCCATCACTTTGGGGCATATATGAGATTAAATCTTTTTCATCGAAATCTAGATTTGTATTTTTATACGATTTATGCATTAAAAAAGGTTATGTTAAAATAACGATGAGGTAAGATCGAAAGAATCAAAACCGAGCTAAGATATAGCTAGTAAGGTATCGATTTCGAGCATCGTGAAGTAGTTCGTACCTCATCATGTGTAACCAACTCCTGAACCTAAACGATGAATCTTGTACTACGTAGACCACGGGATTGATGTTTTGAGTTTCATAACTCAAAACATAGGTTTCAATAGGCATCCGATCATGCCTAGCCTAAAATGATTGGTGGTGACTCCAAGCGTTGGCCATTTCGTGATGGTCATTAGAGACTAATAAGATGAGCGATTCATCTTATGGTCGCCCTCACTATGTTAGAAGTCAAGAATTTGTACTTTCTCATTCTCATCACATTGCGAAGGAAAAGTCTCAGTTAAAAAGACATTCCCAAGTCAGAAAAATATTTTAAGTCATATACACCCATAGATCCATGAGGATTCACCCTAGAGTATGTTGCAACAGTCTTAATAAGGATGGCCATTAAGTTTTTGATCTCGGATATTCAAGATTATTAGAAACGAGATCCGGACAAAACTAGGTGTCTATAATTCCTAATTTTTCTTCCTTTTTCTTTAACTCTTTTTTTAACTTTCTCTAACATCTTGAGAGAATAGCATAATCCAATCCTAGTCATTCCTCTATGCTGGTTATTTTGTGCCAAATCTGTAGAGCAACTCAATCCTAGCTCAACAATTATAGTTACAACTTTGTAGTCATACTTCTATGGTATAGCGTTATTATCCCAATAAGGGAACATACTTGGTACATTTAAAGTAAGGATAGGCTTGTTAATCGGAGCGGGCTTTGACTTTTCATCTAGTAAAATGTTGCTAGCTTAACCTAAAAAAACAACCCTGATGATGCCTCCTCATTAGTAACATTTATCTCGTCATTCTTAAGATCTTCAGAGAACTTCATTAGGAATGAATCCATCAATCGTTGCACCTTTTGTTGAAAATTAGTGCACTCTTAAATCGAATAACCTATAGCTCCCATGTAGTACTTTTAGGTCTTAGATGGATTAGATGTCCCGTGATAAGTGCTTAAATTTGCTGGCATAGGGCAGAACATATTAGCTTTGACTAAAATGTCAAAGATTCACCAACGGGGTTATAATATCCTCTACACTTCTTTTAATAATTCTTGCCTTATCATCTCCGAAGGTATTAACTACAGGTCCAGCATGATTAGGCAAGGGATTGCCATTGACATTTATCTCTTTTTTCTTTTAAAGGTTTGTTAACCCAACTTTAATTAGGCCTTGCACCTTATATTTCACTATAGTACAAAATGTTTGGCATTTCCTATATGGTAATCACATTGAGCATTAGGATTTTACCATTTGTGGTAAGAGGTTTCATGTGCTCAAAGTACACAGGTGCAATTAAATGGTTCTTAATGAGGTTTAGGAGTAATTGAGCATAGGTTATAGGGATAGGGTCAATGAAAGTTCTTTCTTAATAAAGTTATGGTGCTCTTTGGTTGTTTGGTAATTGGGTTAGTTAGATTGGTTGAACCATAGGTTTTATCAGTGGGATAGGTGCTCAAAGAGGAAAAGTTGGTTAGAAAATAGGCAATAGTGTAGGTAGATAGGTATAGGTAATGTTATTTGAACTTGGATAATAGGTTTGGTGGGTAGGATATCGACAGTAAAGTGTAAATCCTCTTTGTAATCCTTTATAAGTAATTATTTGAACCTAAGATTCCTTTTTCTTAGGGACTGCTCCTTTTTTAGCCCCATACATCTCTTCTACCTTTAATTTTCCCCTCAATAGCATCACAATAATTTCCTATAAGATTACCATATCTATAAACTTTTTGGTAGCTTTCCCTATCATTTTTCATAATAAGGAGCTCAAAAAGTACTAAAAAACATCACGGTTGTTTCTTTTTTAGTGAGAGGCATTGAACTTGTGTAGCTAGATCATGCCACTTTTCAGTATACTTTTTGAAATTTTCTATTGGCTTCTTCTTCTCCATTGCTTGTAATGCCATCCTATCAGGAGCCATATCAACTATATGTTTATATTGTGAAATAAATGCCCTAGCCAATTCCTTCCATGAATGGATGCAGTTTTTGTCCAATTGTACATACCATTTGGCAGCTGAGCCTGCGAGGCTATCTTAGAAGACATGAATAAGCAACTTGTCATCATTTGCATGAGCTACCATTTTCTGCTGTATATTGTAACATGTATGATAGGACAAGTAGTGTCATTATATTCCTCAAAGTTTGGAGTCTTAAACTTTGGTAGGACTACAACATCAAGCATAAGACAAAGTCTCATAGCATCTATGGATCCAAAAAAATCCATTCATTGCACAAGTGGAAGCCTTTCTTCAAGAAAACTTATTTTTTGGTACCCAAAGTCTTCTTTTGCTTCTTTTTCATTGAGCTTCAACTTCTCCTGTTCTTCTAGGTCATCTAGATAGGAACCTAAATTAAGTCATTTAGCTTTGGCCCCATTATAGAAATGGTAACATTTTGCATTTTAAGATGTGCAGCAGGGATTTCTTTACTAACTAACTTGTACACAAGATTTTAGCTATTCTTCTTCATCTAGTCTTCATCCATTTTCCCTTTCCCTTTGTTAATTTCTTTTATCATTTCCTTTAATTAAGCTAGTTGCTCTCTCATTTCCTTTTGGGCTTTTTTCATTCTCTCAATCTTATTAGATTACTCTCCAACCATGATTCTTACTAACGATTGGGTACCGTAATAGTACGGAGCAGATCGCTTTGTAAATTTTAGTCAATAAGCTATCCTTAAACATTTTTATTACTAAAATGTTAAGAAGTAAGGGTATTATGCATCTAAGTCCATTGTCACATAGTTGTTAATATGAATGCATGAATGAGTTATGCAAAAAGGGAATATTTGCCAGATAACAATTATTGATAAAAAAATTTTATTATTATTCTCAATAATGCTTCAAATAGCATCCATAAAAATAAAGCCTAACATCTATGGCCTTCAAACAAACTTTACTATCTGCCTATAATGATTTTGAGCCTCTTCTAAGAGTAATTTTCGGGCATGAGGTTGGAAGGGTGCACACTCGTCTTTAACTTATTAATCTGATCATGCATTTCTTTCACTTTTTTAGCACCAACGCTACTCTGGTCAAATAAATGACTAAGATGTAGTTATCTTTTTGAACTAGTGTCTTGGGCTTATTTATACTCTTCTTTTAACCTTTTAAGTCTAAAGGTCAACCTTTGACACCTTTCTTCTAATCTTATATGTTCTATGTATGCTTCCTAATTTTTCACCCTCATATGCTCGAGCTTTGAAGTCTTTTAAGTGGCCACATCATTAAGTTCTTTAAATGCAATTTTGGTTAGCTTTGGGATCATCTTATTTTGCTTAAATCAACTTTCTTCCAACTTCCTGATCTTCTCTCATAAGTTTTTATTTTCTTATAGCTCTTTTTTAGCCAATTCTATTTTTATCATAGGGTCAAAAGGCATAACTTAGACTGAATGACTGATATTATCTTTAGGGGGTAATAATATGTCCTTGGCTTGCTTCATGTGCCACATCGAGTATTCAAGAGAGGTAATATTCATGAATTTCCCTCCCTGTACCCAAATTATTTTCTTCCAAGCTTTGGTGATATCTTTTTTTTTTCAACTTTATCTGTGTAAGCAAATCCATTTGATTAAGCCCATGAGTCATTGGGATAAGCTGCTCATAGCCTGCTTGCCTTTAAACCATAATTAGTGCGTAACTAATACTCCTCACAAACTTGGAAGTGGAAACCAAGGCTAATCTTCATACTAGAATAAAGTTCAATCATGACACATCCAAAGAACTTTCTAGACCCTATCTCAACTTGTCAATTTTCTCAAGAATGCTACCTATTCAATTTTGGTTTTGGGTTTTGGCTAAATGCTATCATGAAACTTTTTGATGGGAACATTGGTGGTGAAAATTGGTCTACGAAATCTACTTTTCTTACACTTAAAGTGGCTTATCATCCAAATATGCAATAATTGTGCACATCCATTCAACTGTCCTTCCTTATTTTTCTGTAATGATTTAAGGACCTGATTATTTCTTGCAAGATGGTTGGCACTGCATTTATTTGGTGTTTGACCTAATCAATGAAGTCTACTATTGCAGTCTGCACATAACCCAAAATCTTTGGAAATATAACCATTCCATAAATAGCTAAAGCCATCATGCTCATGAATTCTCTTCGTCTAGAATTTTAGTAATGTAATCTTAAAGAAAACTCTAAGGAATGCAAGTACTTCCTCCTTATTGTTTTTCAATAACCTCCATCTTACTAATCCTTATCATTCTAGCAAGTTTTCGAGGGTAACCTATCTTGTTCTTTAGAAATATCTTATCGAGGTTTAAAGTTTTAAGGTGTAACAATTATAAGTATTCCTCAATAGTTAGGACCATATCTACCTCATTGAATATAAAGCATTTGTACAAAGGGTCCTAAAATTGAACTATGTCTCTTATCAAATTGTAGCCCACCATGATTGGAAGAAGCAGTGCTATCTCCCCGTATTTTACATAAAAATCTTCTTGCTTAGATGAATTCCACGATCTCCAAACGTTCATCAAATTAGTTAGGTCATTTTGTGCAAGATCGAGGTGGACTTTTTCTAGAAGAGTTGAGACATATCCAGCTGGTAAAAAATCACCTTCTAATAGCTAAGTCACTTTTGATTTAGCCTTTAAATCATCTGAGGACTCGCACTTGGTAGATTCAAATGTTGGTAGGCTTGCCATGGATGTTACTTGAAAGTTCCTTTTTTACCAAAAAATAGCTATGTAGCAAGATATTCGAATGATGTCATGGATATGAGTGCATGAAAAGGAAAAAAAGGTAAAATAGTTAGAAAAATATAAAAATAATAATAAAAGCATACATTTTAAAAAAAGAAAGATAATAAGCATAAAAATAAAAATATAGATCTTGAAAAAAGAGAGATATGTTCCTTCATATGTCATATCTTGGGTTATTTCTATACAACGGTTGGCATGGCTCTATTCTAAAGTTAGCTATTTAAGTGTTATCACACATTAGGTTAGGATATTTGATGAATCTAAAAAGATCCCTAAATTTTTCCTTAACATCAACCATGGAGGATAAGTAAAGCACTCGAATCCTCACCCATTATAAGCTTTAATCAAAAAGGGTTCAATTTGAGTAGGAGTATTTCCTTAGATACTGTAAAGGTTATTACCTTACACAAGCTTTGGTATTCTACACCTGAGAGTGTTTTGCTAGCCAATGCAGAGGTTGACACGTCACGAGAGCATAGTTACTTTACCCCCTCCTAAAAGGATGAGCCTAGGTTTAGGGCTTTATGATATGATTTATGCGGCATGTGTGAAGGAACACTCCATACCCTTTAATAGTTTCATGTGTATTAAAGAAAAGAATGAACATTAGGAAAAGAATAATGTAATAAAAATTTAAACATAAATGAATGACCATTTTAAAACCATTTACAAAGATCTATAGTATCATAAGACTAACTATGGCTCAACTCTCTAATTTCCCTGCTAAAGTAGCCAAACTGCCATAACATGCCAAATACAAATTCAGTCGCTAGACATAAAATGTTGGAATCGTCACTAATCTTTTTAAAGTTGTGATTAGGTCACCTATATGAATCTATTCTTTTTAAGATTATCTTAAGCTTTGACTAAGGCATCTTAAAGGAATAAGTTTTAGTCTACACTCAGAACTAGATTCAGGAGTTTGGTTATGTGTGGAGAAGGGTCAATACCCTTCCAACACCTATCACAGAGATAGTACCTAGTTATCTTAATGTTGAACCTAGGGTCCTATGGTTCAAGTGGTCTTGATTATTAATCAAATATTTAAGGATTAAAAATTTTTTAAGGAATTTTCCATTACCTGGTAGAATTCCCAAGAAAAATTTTCTCACCTCATAAGCATCTAGGAAAATCCATTTGCTTTCTTAAATTAACTCCATCATCAGATTCATTTTAATATTTTATGAAAAAAATAAAAAAAAAGATCTAAATTTTATCTAAACATCTAATGTATTTATTTTTAATCAAAAATTAAATATTGAAAATATTTTTCAAGAAATTCTTTATAATGTTGGTGGAATTCTGAGAAATATTTTCTCACGTCAAGAGTATTCAAAAGAATCCATTTGCTCTTTTAGAGTGACTCTATCATCGGATTTATTTTAGTATTTTATGTAGAGTAGTAAAAAAAAATTTAAACTTTTATTCATATTTTTTAATATCAAGTTATTAAAATTAACTGAGATTTTTAATATTGAACATTATCGACTAAGCTCTCCATCGTTTTGTTGGAATAAATATACAAATTATTATATGGATTTGAAATCTATTATTATATAAAATATACAAATTAAATGAAACAATTAAATAAATAAGCAAACAAATAGTTTCAACACCATGAACAATTAATTGATGGATATAAATTTATTCTAAAAAAAAAAAATTAAGGAATGAATCTATAATGTTATAGAAATAAATACAAAGTAATATAACCTAAAGATTGTGAAAAAAGAAAAAAAAAAAGAAAGAAAAAAACATTTAAGGAGATAACTAAAAAAATTTTAAAAAAAAAGGGGCAAGACTTGCACAAGTTAATGCACAGGTCCTAATGCTTGGACCAAATTTAGGTCTTTCAAACCGTAGCCTTTTTCTATTTGTAATTTTTTTTGTTAATCTATAAATTCCTTTTAGCAAGTACTAAACCCGATCTTCAACATCTAGGTACAATAGTAGAAAAAAGTTGCAGTTCCTAATTTTTTATTGAAGGAATTAAGAAGTTTTGATTTTTTTTAATTTGATATTAAAATTCCTTTTCATATTTTTTTTAAAATTTTTTTGAAACAACAAGTTGAAAGCTTCTACCGTTATTGACAATACTACAAACAAACCTAATTTTTTAAAAAAAAATAAAGAACTAAAATATTTTTGAAATAATTTTTTAGTCCTAAACAAATATTTACATGAAATTATAAAAGAAAAAATACCATACCAAAAACTAAGCTTCTTCCAAAATTTTCAAAAGTTGATGAAATGTTAGTGCGATTGCCATTCCTTTCTCTTTTTTTACAGCCTAAGACTAAATTTTTGGTCCTATTTATAAGGGAGACTGGTGGACAAAGCATTAAAAACTAAAATCAATCCCTATTCTCTTTTTTCAAATTTACAGCAATCATAAAATAAAATCTAAAAATTTCAGTCCCCAATTAATTCTAAATTCCCAATTTAAATAAAACCTTGATTCCAAATTCCAATTAAATCTCTAAAATTCAACCTTAAATCTTTACTTTGAAATCTGATATTTTTTTTCAAACTTGCTATTTTAGTTCCATTTTTCAACTTTAAAAATTAAATTAAATAAAAAAACAAAATTTAATTTTCTAACATAGACCAAAGTTTAATAAATGACCCAAAAAGGTCAACTTGCTAGTTCAAATTACCCAAGCCCAAAATCGAGTGTCTACGCTTCCAATGCACCTTAAAATCTTTACAGAAGAGTTCCATAGGTTTGCGGACTCTTAGGGCAGCAAGTTAATAAAAGAATATATGGTTACTGAATGCATCTTTATTGTTGAAAATTAAAGCATGTTGATGCCACATCCATGGAAGAAGTATCCATGTAATTTGCAATTTGCATGGCAACTTTTTGCCATTGGTTTGCTACTTGGGTTCAAACTTTGGTAGCACCTTAAATGAATTTCCAGTATCAAAAATCAGTGCTTTAAACATCCTCCATTGGTGTGGAAAATTAAGCATCAAGGCTAGGGCTCGCTACAAGGTAATGCCATTTCCTAGCTTTATTTGTAACTTATGATTGAGGGAAAATTTGTTGCCTTCTTCGATGCAATCTTGAATCATTTCTTGGCAGAGTCTAATCTGATTTTCCAGCACTTAAAATAGCCCCTAAACATCATCCAAGGGTGGAGGTCAAAGTCTATTAGCATGGCCAAAAAGTTGCTAAAGCCAAAGGCACTACTTGTTAGACTTCAACTTCTATTGAAACTAGTTTCCTAATGGGAGTAAAATTCCTTACGATTAGGAATTGGATTCCTTAAATTATGGAATGATTTGAAGTTGGATCAGATAAAGTGTTATCTAATAAAACTTAATTTCTAAAAGTTAGGAATATTAATAGGGTTTCAATTTAATTAGGATTCTTTAAGTAAACATTTTGAAGAGAATCAAGATTTGGAAACCTATTTTCTTAAATTGATTAATCAAATAGGTTACCTTCATTTCAATTCTTTAAATATGTTAATTTTGGAAACCTAATTTAAGCATGCAAATAAAGGTATTTGTCCTTGTCGAGACAAATCACCTAAAAGTTAGGTAAATGTTTGATTTAAGACTAGTTTCCTAGAAGTTAGGAATAAAAATTCTTAAAGATGCATTGTTGAATGTTATAAAATTTGTTTATACATGCATTGTATACATGTGGTACCACGTGATATTAGCTATATATTATATTATGCCATATTTGTTACAACATGAAAGATGGTTATGAACTTAGACCCTAGCATGACTAGGTTGTGGATGGTTAATTTTATTTATTTTGGTATTTATTTATTTTTTAAATAGGGTCTACGAACTCTACCTTATCTCTCTATTATCCAGGCTATAAAATCTCTTGTCACCTTGCTCCCCTCAAATGTAACTCAAGGTTTCTTCAAACTCATGTAATTGTCACATAATTAGAGATATAGGTTTAGGTTAGTATTTGAGAATTTACAAGTTTCGAGATGAAATGAGATGGCTTTCAAATAAAGTCCAAGGAGATTACCATGAAGACTTATATGAAATGCAAATTTTATCCCTTAGAAATTCACCATCTAATTTCCTAATGGCTAAAGGAAACTAGTTTACTTGAAAAGTCCATAATCATCCTAATAGATTGCATATGATAGATTTATTTTATATCAATATATAAATGATATGTATGCACTTGAAATAAATGCCAATCCAATGTAATCAAAATCAAATTAACGAGACTTAAATAATAATATGATAAAAGAAATTTCTCTTAAAATATTGAGTCCATCCTAAGCAGGATTAGATGCCTTCCATTATTCATAACAAAATACCCAAATTCTGGTCGAGGGTGATTTGTTGAGTTGCTCAAGGTCTCTTTTGCTTGACCGGCATGAGTTATAAGTATTAGGTCTTACTCGACTAGTGGTGCTTGGTTCAGATGTGTTACACTTGACCATTTGACATTAAAAGTGATGGTTACGTGAAATATATATAATGTATTTAGGTAAAAAGTTACCACCTAACTAATTTGGGAGTTGCATAGATGCAATTGGTAAATTAAGTAGCCTACTTAATTAGTTATTACATGATTGTTGAGTCACTCAAGGTTATGCAAGAATGAAAGTGGTCCCAACTCATTAAAAGGATTCAAATATTGAACTTTTGCATTATAGTTGAAGGCTATAATGACACAAAAATAATGAGGAATAATCATTTTAGTTTTAAAACAGGACTGTATGATTATCTTATGTATGTTATTAGCATTAAATATATTCGAATCCATATAAGATATAAACAAAAAGTATGACTTCAAACTTGTCACGACATAGCATACTTGATGCTAATAAGTTGACTAAGCCAAACTCCATTATTTAATTTCATACTATTAAGATTGTCTAGCATATCCTAGAAAAGTCCATTAAGTTAGGGGTAGCTCATCAAGATAATAAAGATGACCTTACTCCAGCCACATTGTCATGATGACTAGTAGAACACCTAAACTTTGAAAAAGCAAGTGGTAATCAATGCTCTTGAAAGCATTCAAAACTTTATTGAATAGTTCAATAGGATAATCATGATGAGATGTTTGACTTCCCTAAGGAATTATTCCTAAGCAAGATGTCAAAAGGTAGCCTAAACAAGCCTTATATGATAGGATATATCCAAGACTTAAGCATATTAGACGTGTCATGGATTGTGATCCATGTAACATCATTATACTTTTTTATGAAGAAAGACTAATGAAATGTTAAAGAAACATGCCATAATTATGGGAGTTGAATTTATAGACTAAATATTACAAGGAATACTTTAATATGATTAAAGTAAAAAGCTTATAGAAGTTTTGTAGATAGACATGTTTTAAAATTTATTCACTTCTCTTGGTATATGATACCAAGATGCTAGCACACAAATATGTGTCACATATTGTAAGAACCAAATGAAAGGAGTAATGAAGATAGATCATGAGAAAGGCAATTTTAAAGATATTGATCAAAACTTGCCCTCTTAATGTTTTTAGAACATTATTTATTTTGGGATATTATAGAATTTATTTTATTCTCTCTATTTTCAAACATAAACTTGCAATTGTATTAAGAAATAATGATGGGCTAACATGGAAGAGGCAACCTAGTTTATATAGATCAGGCTTGCCGATCCATCTAGGAAAGTTATGAAACTTTTATGATTTATTATTAGACATTTAGATGATTTGTTTTTGGCAAATTATGTGCCAAATGTGGCTATGTTATTTTAAAATATGTTGTGAACATATATTTGTTTATGCTAGCACATAGATGGTATACTACTTCCTTATTTAATAAATCATGGTAGAATTGCTCTATAACTTGGCCTATCACTTAATTCATATTGAATTAATATATGCTTGATATGTTAAAGCCTAGATCAAATTGAATTTAAAAGAAGTTTTGAATAAATTCCCCATAAAAATCTCTACATATGTAAGATTTAGTGGATGCATTCATAAGATATTAAAAGTTAATATACATGAACAAGTGACAAACTAAAGTCATACATAGTTGGATGTAATTTTGGAAAGAGTTCCAAACTACAAAGATTGCATATTTATATCCAAAAGCCATAAATCAAATTATTTTTCTAAGGCTTTTTAAATGATTTGCTTTGGATCATTAGCTATCTAGCTAATAAGTTGATTCTTATAGTTAGATATGATAAGCTATATGAATGGAATCACAATCCCATTAAGGTCCAAATGGTTTAAGAATTGATAATAGAGACTATAAATAATGACTTAGCGTATACTCCACATAGAGCAATATGATTGCTTCAACTGCAAGTGGGAGATGTTAGTGTTTGCCCTTGAACAAATTGGATTAGGACGTGAGATACATGGTCAAACAACATCATACATGTTGCAAAGCTTAACGTAACATAGGTCTTCATGTTAGCAGTATGATTGACTTTCATGCAAATAACAATTGGATATAGCCCTTGAAAAACAATGACCTTACAAAGTTTTTCAACTATTACGATGGTGAGATCCTTATTCATTGAACCCATGTTTTTAAGAATGTTTCTAGTCATCGTATTGTTAAGTTAGGGCAGTAACAATGCACAAAGACTAGCATATGCTAAGCCCTTATGCATTGGATGCATGCAACCTTTTGATCTTATAGAGGTTAGAGTATATGAGATACTTGGGGGATAGCATATGGGTGCTTGTTTTATGGAAATAGAACATGGTCTGATTGAGAACTCCATGTGGTATAATTCACTGAAGTGTTTATGGAAATGTTCTCATGTGCTAGTCATACATAATAGTCCTTTGACTTGTAATACTAGGAGACCTCGTATGAGCAATGTTATGCTATAATTCCATCATGAATGAGTCCACAATAAATGGATGCTTATAGTAAAGTGGTTTGGGGTATAACATGAATCATATGATGGATGAATGAATGATCTAGAATGTTCTTAACTATGGTTAATTGGATTAAAGTCTTTGGTGAAAGCACAATGGTTGTAAGGAATAGTTCCTTATAGATCCATGATCATTAACCATGAGTTGCAAGAACTAATATGGATAGAGATTTGGGTAGACACTGCACCATGCTTATCTTCTATCTAGGATATATGGTGAAAGGACTGTATTACACTCAGAGGCTAGTTACTGAAAGGTTTCTTTAAGGTCACACTAACTTCCTTAACATTTAGGTGGTCCTGATGGGTTGCTAGATCCTACTCTTGATTTATGAACATATAAGATTATTTTTGTTCATTGCTAACATGCGGGGAACCTAATGGGTCACACACAATAAGATAGATTTGTTGGATTAAATCCAGGATTTAATTAAGTGTGACTTAATTATATAAAAGGTAATTCAATTGGAAGACTTAATTAAAAAGTTCAATTATTTAAGACAAAATTAGATTTGTGAAATCTAGATTTTTCTATCACATGTCTTGAACTAAATCCATTTTAATATTATTATAATATTAACTATTTGATAATTAATATTAAATAACATTATGATCCAGTTAAAAATGGTTTTAACTATTTAAGGATTTTATAGTGATAAAGTCTCTAGGGATGTGTATATACTAGCTAAATTATGTTTCCAATTTATTTATTTAATTTTTATAATTATTTGGTAATTATATTTATTAAATAAATAATGTGTATTTATTAGCTAAATAAATGAATGAATGAACTAGATAAAATTCATGAAAACATGAGACTAGCCCAAAATCTTGTATTGCACCAAACTTATGCTTATAGCCCAAACTTGTTAGGCTGATTTCTTTAGCCCAATTTTATTGGATATTTCGACCAAGGATAGTCGAAAGAGCTAGCCAATAAAGTTTATATAGAACTAGGATTGGTTAAATTAAAACAACTAAAATAAGGAAAAGAGCTTCACTTGATTTAGGAGTTTTGATTAGGTTAAAACTCTTCTATCCTAAGTCAAGCTAGGGCTAGGATTAAGGCATTATATAAAGACTTGTTAGGATAAAAGAAATTAGAGATTTTCTTTTGACCTTAATTAATAGAAAAATATTTGTAAGGTTTACAAAATAAATCTAGATTTTTCTCTCTCTTGCCACTAGCTTTTCCTCCATTCTTATTCTTGTTTTATACCATCTTCATCCTTGAATAGTTCTTGGTTCTTGTTTGGGAAAAACAAGAAAGATTATCTATTGGTTAAGGGTTTACAGCCTTTCTAGCAAGCACTAGAGAACCACCAAGCCTTAAAAAGGTTTCAATAGTTACTTGTGTAAATAACTGTTAGAGGTGGAACACGTGTGCTACTCGTGGTCTCTAAGAAACCTTGCAGGAAGCCTAGCTGATTTCTTTCAAGATTCTTGGGGTTGATTTGTTTTAGATCTTGACATCTATAATTCAAGGAAATCTTTTAACATATGGATGTTTGAATCTTAATGGAAAAGTTTAATGTTTACTACTTTTAAATCCCTCCCTAAGGATCAACAAAAAAGTTCAGCTATTTCTCTAATTACTATTCCCACTTCTCTATCTTGTTGTTTTATTGATTTTTGAAATCCAATATATGCATGAGGTTAAACTTTACATAGAAAAAGTTTCATTCAGTAATTGCCTTATATCATGCATGCTAGCTTTGATTGTCCTGATCCTTATTTGATGACTATCAGGATCATCTCTTGGCTGCTTTATGATGAATTAGTTTTTAGGTAGGTAGGAAAGGTTGGTAGATTAGGTTGCATGAACAAATCATAATAATAAACAAAGAATAAAATGTTGGCGTTCATTGCAATTTTAGAAATTTTATGCTGATCAAGAACAACCTCAAAATAGGCACTTCTATGGTTGGACTTCAAGTATATATTATGCACTCCTTAATCAAGTATATGCCACCCTAAGATATTATTTATAATAACATGTGAATTGCTTAGTTTTGACAAAGAATTATAAACTATGAACTTAAAGCTTAGCTTAGGTTGTTCATGCAATTAATCTTAAGAGGAGACATCCAGTAGGTTTGGGGTTCAAACCAAACATTTGCAATTTTTCTCCTATTTTCAAATTGCTGCCTCCTTTATGCCAAAAAAATATATAAATTACAAATGAAAAAAATTATTAATCGTTAGTACTTGTATCATATATGTATTATCTAAGTTAATTACGCTTATTAGGTAATGTTGTTGATCTTATTCCTTAAGAAAATTTTTGAAGCTTGCTCACAATTATTATCTAAGATGAACTATCCAAATTAACAGATGTGGGGAGGATAATCTTTTCAAGTAAACTTGTAATGAGAAAATGGCAAGTTATGTTAATATCTCAATTTTTAAAGTATCACAACAGAATTTGAAATTCTTTCTTTTCGGTCATTGAAACATTATACAAGATACTCACCAAAGAAAGAGTTAAAGAAGTAAATATGAATAATGAATATAATCAAATATGTCCTGAAATAGAAAAGGAAATTGAAAAGGAAAAATATAAGTCGGTGCTATTACCCCCACAAAATTACGGATTAGAATTCTGATAACATTTTTTAAAAAAATTCCCAGAATCTGATACAATTTATTTGTTCATTTGCTTTTTGAATCATATATACTGAAAATCTTCTGCATTATTGCTTGATGAAATGAAAAATAACAAACCATAAATCACCATTTCAATGATCCTCTCTCAAGTCAATTTTAAGAAGTAATAACTTCTAATATCAAATTATCAATGATTGCAAAATATGCATGGAGTCTCTCCTTATTAATGACTTTTAAAACCACCTAATTAAAAAGATCATTGCTAAATGCTATACATAAAATACTGAATTATCCCCTTGGCAACACATCCATTAATTCAAGTAAAGCCCTCAGTTATTAGATGTTTTGTCTCACAAATTTTAAAATTGAAAAATGTTAATTAGTGCAGCGTAACAATTAGAGAGATATATATAAACATAAAAGTGTAATTAATGAATACTTTTTGAATACTTTTTAAATGATATACGAAATGAATAAAAGCTTTCCTAAAATGATAAATAGATAATACTTAACAAGTGTCTATAGGCAGCAATTAAGTGGATGCTTTAAATATTATATACAAAATTTATATGTGATTAAATATTGTCCAAATTTTGTGACAATTTCTATGGAATCATTTCCATCGGTAATCTTTCATCGAAGCACCCATAGTAGAAAAATAATATATTATTTATTTGTTTTGTTACAAATGATTTTCAAAAAATAATTTTTTGCATTTTTCAGAGTTTGTTCTACGGAACATAATTTAGTCGATGGAAAATTAATAATTTTTTGAAAAATATTTTATGTTTTTAAAAAATGTAAAACATTATCTAAAGCATAAAATAGTTCAATTTTAATTTGAATGTCACAATAAAATAAGGGTATTTGAATATTATATATAACTTTTGGAAAAATAATTACACTAAAAAAATATTTTTAATGAAATCATCCAAACAACATATATCAAATTTTTTAAAAAATAAAATTTATTTTTAAAAATCATTTTATGTGAAAGAAATGGATCACACATATATATTTTTATTTTTTTATTTTTACGTTTTTTTATAATCTTTCACGGAGATTAGACAATAGTTGATACACTTTTCTTTATCTCCCATGAGTGTTCATGAGTGTATGCTTCTTCACAAATAGAAGGGTTTGAAATAGCTTTCAAATAATAAATGCAAAGCACTTTAGTTACCTGCATATCAAGCCCTTCATTTTCTTCAAACACTCTAATCGTATTGAAAATCTATCGTATACCTTCACTCTTACCTTCCCAACCATGGCCATTTTTAGCATTTAGGCCTTGTTTATTATTATTGTTAGAAAAGCTTGGATTAAAAAAAGTATATGTTTGAAAAAGTATATTTAAAAAGTGAGAAATATGGTTTAAAAACATTTAAGTGTTTGGTATTGCTATGGAAAAGTGCTTTAAAAGGTTGAAATGCCAAAATAGATATCTATAAAATAATAAAAGTTTAAAGATATGAGGATAATAAAGTCAATTTTATCCAAAAGCTAGTTTTTAAACCGTAAAAGCTCCATTTTCTTGGGTTTTTGGTTTGGTTTGTCAAACCATGATTTTAAACGTGAAAGTCAAAATTTTTTTACTCATTTAGCATCGCGTTTGTAGTAAAAAAATAGTTTTTGACTTTAAAAGCTATACCAACTACAATGCTAAATAGGACTTTAATCATAAAACAAGGAAAGTTAAGCCACTTGAAATCCCACAACAAACTAATTTGACTCCTACATAGACTTGTCTAACAGCTAGACAACCCGCCCCTTGTCTAACAGCTAGACAACCTGCCCAAACCAAACCCAATCGGGCCCAAGTCCGAGTATTAGTTTTCATTTTCCAACCCAACTCAACTTGGAATAATATTTTTAATTAAAATAATATATTTTTATTTAAATCTAATTATAAAATATATAAACATTAGAATGAAAATATTTTTTAATATTTTTAATAAAAGGAATAGTGATTTAAGCCTAAATGGCCAGATTGGTCTAAGTTAAATTCGAGCTTGGGCTTAGAATTAAAAATTTGAGCCTGAGCTCGACTCATAGACACTTTTATAGCCCTACATCCTCAAAACCTTTTTTAGTTAACCTTTGTTTTGCATAAATCTAATAATTTTGAATACGATATGATCACATGAAATGAATCATATAAGATACGATACAAAAAACACGAAAATCTATATAACATGAATTGTTAACGAGTCAAAATTTATATAAATATATTATCCCTTATAAACACAATACTAACACTCAAAAATATGATATATAGGTTTGCACTTAAGTAACTTCCTATAGCTTTTTCCAACAAGTAACTTGTCATTCTCGTTTAATGCTTTTTGTTACATTTGTAGGTGGCAGTGATGCTACTTCACTACCACCTTGTAATCTTTTTTTTTTTTAATTTTTTCTTTAAAAACTAGTTTGAAATATAACGAGAATTGAATATTTGTTCATTAGATAAAAGAAAACAAAATAAGAGAAAGGAAAATTGCAAGAAACTAGCCTATTTCCTTCCTTCATCCCACCTACAATGGAAAATTAATAAGTCTCGTGCATATTGAAAAATTGAAATCTGTAGTAAGTATTGGTCTGTTTAGTCACAGAAAATAATTTTTGAAAAATATTTTGTTATATTTTCAGTGTTTGTTTTATGAAAAATAAATTGGTTAACAGAAAATAAACTTATGATCAATCAAAATATTAACTAATTTTTTTCAAAAAAAAATGTTTTATGCTTTTGAAAAGCATAATCATGTTTCGAAAGCTGAAACCAAATAGCAAAGATCAATCTCTATAGAGATGAATCCCTTCTCGGAACAAAACTAAATAAAATATTAATCATTCATGTATAGGGATCAATCCTCTAAAACAAAAAGAAGTAACAAAGGAAAAAACGGTTGATTCCTTAAGTACTGATGATATATCATTTTATTATCAATGAAGATTTTAAAAAAATAAATCAAATAATGAAAATAAAAAATATCAGCTTTTAAAAAAAATAAATATATATTTCAAAAATTATTTTAGGTAAAACAAACCGCTCCTACATCCATAATCACCACAAGATCGATTATACTTGGAACTTTTTATAATTTGTCTAGGTTCATCTCATTTTGACGTAATATTTTTTTTATAAAAGCAGATTGAATGATGAAGAACTATTTTTGTTTTTATATTTTGAGACTGTCAAAGATTTAATTAAGAATAATGAATTAAGAAGCTGACATTTTATTACCAATTGATCTTTTCAAATTTTCAAATTATGACATAAATGTTGATTATTACCTCATTGAATTATATTAATTAAACAGATAGCGGTCAATATCAAACCTAAAATAACCTTTTTATGGAGATGATTCGAATGGGTTTACTAATTAAATAGACTTATTGTTGGTTTTGTTCTATCATATAAATTTGCGTGTGCATATAATATATATTTTATTAAGAAAATTGAAAATACGTTATAAAGATATATATGAAAAATATTTAAAAAAATATCTGTAAATTCGAAATAGTATATTGAAATAAACTGGTATCGATACATACTAATATCAAAATAAAAACGGGTACTGACTACTTTCTGCAAATGTCAGAATTTGAAACTTAAATTTGTTAGATGTTATCTTTTAAGAATGATTGTATGAATCAACAGAGTTAAACTCTAAATTTAATGCTTCTGAAAATTATGTATGATAACATATTACATATCATCCTCCTTTTTTTTTTCCATAAACTTACAGCAAAACTGTAGACGACGGACGAAAATAGGCCATGAATCCAGAGGTTGTAAGAATAAAATATACCATGACGTGTTATCCAGCACAATTGTGAAGTAACCCAAAATGATTTCTTTGTTGAAATAAATTTCTTGTTTTCCATTATCATTAAAACTAACTCCATTATATTATGACTAAAAAATTGCATTTGCAATATAGTCAAGTACAAATTAGTTGGTTTTTTTCTTTGGGGGTATCATTGAAAGTTTCATTTAGTGGTGGATGAAAATGACAGTTTAGCTACCTTTATTTGAAAGAGTCATCATCATTTTTAGAACTTTGTCAAATTTGCCTTTTCTACACTCTCATCATAGAGTAAATTGAGTTTATTATTTGTCTAGAATAAACTCTAGCTAGGCCACCATCTAGCTATCTATCTAATTTTGACATAAGATCATGCCAATATTGTTGTAAACAGGAAACTTCTATACCAATTTCTTGGCGAAAAAGAAAGCTACAGACTATGATTTGTTTCTTCTTTTCCTTTTTTTTGTGCATATGGATATAATAAATAAAAGGAATAGGGGATAACTGAGTGATACATTTAATCCAATCCCTATTGTTAGAAAAATAACAATCATTTAAGACAAGTTTGCATTGTTAAGCTAATTCCAAATATATATATATATATATATAATATATATGTTTGTAATCAGAAGATTTCAGTCTAAAGATAAAAAAAAGTGATTTCGGGTATTACAATTTGAACTCAAGACTTTTTGGAAGCTAAATTTTAAAGCTATTTATTTAAATAAAACAAACTAATTAAATTTTGGGATTTCCAAGATACAGTTGTATGCTTAGTTGGATGTAGCAGTCCAAAACAAATTGCAAAGTAGCTGATTCTTTGATATGTAGAAAGTAGGGTCGTTACTTGAAAGTTCGAGCGAGCAAATCTTAAATCGGAATAAGTCTAAGGGTGAAAAATTAAATACTTTTCATTATGTAAAATAATAAAAAGAAAGAAAATTGACTGACCATCAGATGTTGTATATATGAATACTACTAATGGCAAATTTGCATTGATCCAAATCAAAGTAGGTGAATATTGTACTATTAGATTACCGACGGTGTGCTGTGAAAAGAAAAGAAAAAACAAAGTAGGGTCTTAGTTGCTTGCCAGATAGAGTAACCTTCGGCTTCGTGGTTTCGAGAGAATTGTTATTTATTTATTTATTTTTTCCAATTTGTATATCTTCCCAAAGTTGGAACGATTAGAAATATACTGTTATTTGACAGTCTACCAACCAAATTCATATGGAGCGAAAACAGTTATACCATATTTAGATTAAATCATCTTTGCTAAAATAAGACTCTTGATTAAGTTTAAAGTCATGAGTCAAGTGACATCAATTCAATTAGAAAATTTATATCAATAAAATTATATAAGTTTGATTTAAAAAAAAAAAATTAAAAAAACTACTTCCTTACCTTTTCTTCATTTAAAGGAACATTATGTCCGACTTTTTCTTCACTTGAAAGAAATATTGCGTGTAGTTAAGTACTCTTTTTTCATTTATATTTATATTTCTATTTCACCCACTTTTGTCTTTTTTTTTTCCCCTTTAAAAACACAAATTACTTCTTTATTTTACCTATATTTTTTTATTTCATTTACTTTTATGGGTGTGTTATAACTTACAATGTAGTTGTATATAAAGTAATATCCTATCTTAATTAATTATATAGAAAATAAAAGGAAAGAGAGAAGTTAAAGGAAAAAACGTATTACTTTGGTTAACTAAATAGCAACAAGGTTAAGAAAGACTAAAAATCAAATACGAGGTCAAACATATGTAATTTTTTATTTTCGATTCACTTGATTGGATTGGTTGATTCATTTAAATAAGATTTCAAATATTTTGTTAAATGATTTTAATATTAAATTAATATTATATAGTAATATTCATTTGGTTTAGTGGCATGGCTTTAATTAACTTTAAAAGGTTATCAGTTTAAATCTCCTCACTTGTAAAAGTTATTTTTTTAAAAAAATAAAAAAACAAAAATGGTTTTTTCTCAATTTTCTACTATTTTTTATCGGTTAAATCAATTTTAGGCCGCTTTAAATAACTTTTTGTTTTTTATAGCATTAGATCGAACAAGCCTCTCATTCCTAGTTGCACCAATCTAATCGATCGATTCAATCCAATTTTTTCACCCCTGAATAGCAACAAAACCTTGGTATGCCTCCAAACATAAGTTAAATGCTTACTAGTAGATATGACCATGGACCAAGCCATAGCCTAACTTTTTTGAATTCTCTTACCCAAACAAGCCAAGCCTAGAAACATGTTTTATTGTTTAAAAAACTTATGCTAATAAATATAAACTTTGTAATTAAGTTTAAATAAATTTTTATTATTAAAGCCAAATTGGTCCAAATTTGTAGAATCCTTGTCTAAGCCTCATCCTTTAATTCAAAATATTATAAAAAAAAATGCAGTTTTCTTATGCGTTTGGATTTAATTTGACATCTCGTGGTATCGATGATTATCCTTGTGAGATTTTGCTCTCTTTAACCCTAATTATCGATACTACATGGGTAAATATCAATATCTTTGCAACTAGGGCATTGATATTGCATGGATGACTATCAATACCTTAGTGTCCTGAGAGATACCCTTGGTTCTGCTTGGTAAGTATCGATCTCAATACAAGTATTGATACCTATGGTTGTCTATTGAAAATTTAACAATCAAAGGGCAAGGAACGAACCCTTAATGCATCAAGCGGATCAATCCCCTCTAGGTGAATTGCTCGATCTATGTCTTTAGGTACTTTAGAAAAATATTTAGGGAAGCGCCCGGATGAAATTAGCCCAGTGAAAGCAACAAGGCTCCTTGAGAAGATCTTCGAGATCACGAGTAGCACATGCATCTTGCCTCTAACAGTGATCTACACATATGTTTGTTGGAACCTTCACTAGGTCCACTGGTTCTTCAATCTTAGCTGGAAAACTTGAAACCTTTAACCAAAAGGTTTTTTTTCACTATTTTTCTTTTCAAGACTGATCAAGAATGCTTTTCGATCAAAAAAGGAGAAATTGATGCTTAGGGAGAGTAAGAAGAGTAGAGTTATAGTTACTTGGAATTTAGGTTTTTTTTTATTTTAGGGTTTTCTCAATACATACATATAAAACCCTTGTCAATGTATATTTATACATTTAAAATTAGGTTAGTCTTAATTAATGGAATAATCAAGCCCATCACAATCCCAATAGTTGGCACCATATCTAGTGCATTCATAGGAATCTAAGTAAAACTCTTTTACCGAGTCCATCTAAGATTGGGCCTAACTATTAACTAATTAATATCTTAGCCTAATTTCACACATGGGCCCTCAAATATGCGCCCAAACCTAGTTCAGGTCTTAATATATTTTGTTTAAAACAAGACTGATGGCTTCGAAAAACCGCTATTTGCATGCAAGGATTTTAACTCTCAATTAAATTTCTTGTCAAGTAAACCAATTTTACTTCATGTAAATACAATTAAATAATTACTTAATTTGCCATAAATAATCTTCTAGCCGAAAACCAAGACAACCCATAATGTTATGTCTAACACATGAGAACATTTTCATAAACACTTAAGTGACAAACACCAAGTAGAATTCTTATATAGGCCATGTTTAATAGCTTGTTTCCTCAAAAAAGCACCCACATGCTAATCCAAGTGTCTTGTAACTTCAACCTATTAGAATGGTTACTTACTTCATAAGTAAGAAGGTATAACATGTGCTAATCTTTAAGCATTATCAATGGCTATCTTGACAATATGATGATCAAAAATATATTTTGGAACTTAGCTTTGATGCATTAGACATTATATTTATAACATTTTATAATTCTTTTGCAAGGCCTTTTAAACTCCACGGGCTTCATCCAATTAGTCGTTTTATCATAGTCAATCATGTCACTAACATGAAAAAGAAAACCTTATGTTACTAAAGTTGGTTTGTAGCTAATTGACTTTATATCCTATGTCCTAATTTGATTGATCTAACATGCACTAAAATAAGTCTTATATATGGAAGTAATGGGAGTAACTACTGTCACAATTTATACTTTTTAAACAAGTTGGAAAGATTTTTAACAACAGATACATTGGAATATCTATGGAATTCATGGATTAAGTCTTACCCAGATTGGGATAACAAATCAAGAAAAATATCAAACTTTTGATAGCCTTTCCAATTAGAAAAACTAAAACTTCTGACGGTCTTATCCAAATTGGCGTAACAAAAAATATTCATTCATTAAATAAATTTAATGACTAAGTAATATCAAATCAATAGAATTTCATTAAAATTTAGATTGATTTTCAATTAACATTTACGTCAAATATCTAATAGTTACAAGTACGATCTGTTAAAAGTAGAACCAGTCAAAAGGCAACAAAATTTAGACTCTGGAGTGCATATACTTAAGTCAACATCTAGGGAAAAATAAGAGGAAAGAGAGGATTGGACGTAATTTATGGTGTTAATGTTTTTAGCCTTAACTCATAGCTGTTATATTATAAAGTGTGTAGATGTGACGGCAATGAGAGTACCTATAAGTTGTAGTAATCGTCTATCCTTAATTAGCCTATAAATCCAATTTGACTTGAACAAGTGTTGCTCGATCTTAGAAATCATTTGGTGACTCTTTGGTGATAGATCTCATGAGTTTTGTTTTATAATATTGGGTTTATGCCTTAGATTATAGTGGATATAACACATACTAAAATTTTACATATGTTTCAACACTATCTGATGGGAAATCATTGGATTGCAATTAACGTAGAGTAGAATCAAGGTAGTCAATACTATATTGGTGAGTATATCATTTTTATTTTGATATTTGGTACATATCGATATTGTTGTGTTTTGATGTACCATTTCACATTTGTTGGAGTTTGAATATTTTTAATTTATATATATATAAAATATTTTTAAATATGAAATAAATGAGATTAAATAAATTTTATATATTAAATATGTATCAATTATATATAATGTTCTAAAATAAACTTTATCAAATATAAGAGAATCAATATCAGTCAAGTAGTAGGCCAATATTTTTTAATGATCGTTAAATTTACAAATAGTTACGTCTAATATTATCAAAGTTGTGAGTAATTTTGTATAATATTTATCAGATTTATGGTCAATATCAGTTTAACTTTTTTTTACAAGTTTATGTTATGTATCGACTAATATATTTATTTTTGGCTAGTAAAACCAAACAGGCTGGTACCTACCGATGCAGTTAGTGCAGACTAAAACCTAAACCGAAACAAATCCAATTATCATAGTTACTATTATATATCAAAACTGGTAAGTATTAACCGATATAACTAATATTGATACACTGCGAATAACATTGAGTGGAGCCAGAAATTCGGGAGTTTCTTAGGTCGAGCTCAATGGTTTTTAACAGTTTTGTTCCTGCAGTAAAAACATTGAATATATATATATATAAAATTTAAAAACCAAATGTGTTGGTGATAATTAAAATTATCAACCCAGGCCCAGACCAATTTATAGAGAGAGCCAGACCCTAGATAAGTATATGTCAGTAAAAATGCTAAGCTACATTTGTTTGTTTGTAACATTGGGTGTATTAGCTATTAAAATATCAAAGTTTACAAGATTATAGCTATGCATTTTATTTCATGGTACTAAATTTAGAGTTTTGAACTCTCCTTCTCGTCTGGTACAATGAAAGACTACAAGAGTCAGCTGGGTGATCTTCGAGAAGCTCGCAGACTATAATCTTCTTTCCTGTTAAATTGGGTCACAGCCCATTGAAAAGTTGAAGGGTTCAATCCGTCCGAACCTGGCTAGCTAAGGGCCTAGGGCCTACGTTTTGGTTAATGGATGAGAAGTTTGTGGTCAACCGAAGGAAACTCTTCGCTTATTCTCTTCACTCCAATGCCTTATGATATTCCTTTTCTCAATGCAAAACTCATCAAATATCAAATGTTATCCACATGAATTTGTTCTCTTTCCAGCACCTCACAATTTTTTGTTTTCTTTAAAAAAACTATATCGAAGGCCATATCTTTTAACATTATCATATTCCTCCCAAGACTCTCTTAGGGAAGACTTAATAGCTGGAGATGGCTCTGGAAAACTGTTTTCAGTTGAGCTCAGTTTGCACCACTAGAGCTAGTGTGATGCAAAGCTTCCATCAATTTTCATCTGTCGAAAAGATTCATTTGCCAATAGTTAGAGGTTTCAATAAACCCAATTTATCATTCACTCCATCTTCTTCTTCATCTTTTGCTCATTCATTCAATGGCAGATCCCAAAAATCCAGGCTCATCTGCAAAGCTCGTGAAGCTGTTGATCAGGGTATGCAGCTATTGCTTTTGATTATTCTTGTTTTATTATCGACTTTAATGCTATGAATAGCCCTTTAAGTCTATCTGAAGAAGGTCAGTAGCCAGAGTTACCGTTATAGGTTGTTGATAATGTCCGCCCCTTAAAAAGACCCTGCTTAAAATTAGAGAGGTGTAGGGATTAGAGTGACAAAGTCAAAAGCATTGCCTGTTAAGAAGGGTAAGTAATTTGATTATTGTATTAATGACCTAAGGCTTGCTTTGGGAGATGAAGGCTCTGGTCGGGAATTTAAGTAGTGAATGGTTATTATTTTATGGTTTTGGAATAAATATAAAATGTGTTCGCAACCGCTCACTTAGGCCTTTAGAATCAGGTCACAAAAGAAGCCTAAATCCCATAATTATAAGGAATTGTGAAGGGAGGGGTTAAGGGAAAGATAGGCATTACTCTCATTACATAGCCTACCCCTGGAAAAACCCCAGACCGGCCAAAAAGAAAAGTCATGTTTCTTCAATTTTCAATTGTCGATCATCCTAAAACTTTTAGCAATGGGATTGGCGTGCATCTTAAAGCCAAATTCAGATGGTTAAAAAATGTTCCGTATAGTCTATGGCGTTTGAAAAGAAGAATAATTCTGGCATGAATAATATTTTGAATTAGTAAATTTGTTAAATTATGGCTAGAATCAGATTCATATTTTGCAGTCTGCAGTTGAAGTGGTAACGGAAGCAAGCTGGAAAGAGCTTGTCCTCGGCAGTGAAACTCCAGTTTTAGTGGAGTTTTGGGCACCATGGTGTGGACCCTGTCGCATGGTCGAGCCAGTTATCGCCGAATTAGCAAAAGAATATGCTGGTAAGATTGCTTGTTACAAGCTCAACACCGACGACAGCCCAAGCATCGCCACACAGTTCGGGATCAGAAGCATCCCAACCGTGCTGTTTTTCAAGGATGGAGAGAAGAAAGAGAGCGTCATAGGTGCAGTGCCCAAGTCTACCTTGGCTACCACCATTGACAAATATGTATAGCTGAAGCTGAACGCGAGCAAAATTCAAAGTTTATTGTAAATCATTTTATGCTCTTTAAATAACCCCCTGCAATTTCAAAGTTAAGCTTAATTATGTATAGTAATATTTTAGCTTTCTTCTATTAGATATTAAACTCATCAGACATAAACAATAATGAGCATCTATTCAACATTATATTTAATTAAATATTTTTATTTTAAGTTACATGATTCTAACCATTCTTGAATCTATGATATTCTATGAATCCAATTAATTGTGGATGAATGTGCTTTAGTGTCTAGTGTTATTTAAGTTTAATATTTCAAGTGTAGATTCAAATATATTGAATAGCAGAAGTTCTTATGAATTAAATTCAGATTGTTTGTATTAATTTGTGTTTCTTTCGTGTATTCTTTAAACTCTTTTCAACGCAAGTAACAATTATGATTGTACTTTCTATATATTTAAAAATTCTGTTTTAGTTTGATTATTCTTATGTTTCATTTTTTTATAAGTTTTATGATTAAAAGTTTTAAAGTTACTCTTCTGGGAAAAATGTGTTATCTGTTCATATTGAGAATCAAGTTCTGGTGCATTTTTGTAAAATATCTACTTTAAAATAACTCTTGCCAAGTAAAAGCTCTAGGCAAATCGTCGGCAATGGAGTAGTACCTAATCTAATTCTAATAATAAAAATTATCATCAACGGTTCAGTATTTTTGGTTTCATACAATAAATATAAATATTTATATTTAGTTTTTGAATAAATTAATAAGTAAGAAAGAAAATCATAAAAAGTTGTCATATTATTTATCCAAAAAAAAAAAAAAACTATCATAGAAAATTATCATATTATTTTAAATGCATTTTTGTAACTATTAGTTATCTTTGTTAAATTAATATTAATAAAAATACAATATGAAAATTTAACATACATAAAATAAATATAAAATTAAGTTTTTACACAATGAATATGAAACTAAATTCTAGACAATAGATATGCTCATTAACCTATAATGAAGTATGCACATTAACCTATATATGAAGTTGGATTCTGAGTATGCATATAAACGAGGATAATTATCCTATATATTGAAAGAAAAAAATTTCATAAGAAGGGTTTATTGAGTTACACATGCCTCATAGATTATATTTTAAAAAATAAATAATAAATAAATGAGACACATGTCATTTTATAAATTTTAGTTGTGATTTTTTTTCAAATATTTATCTTTTTGAATAATTACTTTGAATAACAAAAAGATTATGAAAAATTATCATATTATTTATCCAAAAGAAAAGTTATTATCTTAATGTCAATGCATGTTTGTAGTAATACTTTATTTTTATTAAATTGATATTAATTAAAAAAAAAAGTAGAATATGAAAAGTTGTAGATGTATAAAATATATGTAAAGTTAAGTCTTCAGACAATAAATGCAAATATAAATTTATCAATTAATCATTTAAAAATAAAAAAGAGAAAAAGAAAAATATAAATAAACTTTTTAAAAATTTTCATTTTTACCACAAATTTTAATTAAATTGTGAAAAAAATCATAAGATGTTTTCATATTAATTTAAATTTTCCATATTCAATTTAATTTTTTTTTTAAAAGAAGTTTTCATGTTCTACAAATAAATTTCAGTTAAATGATAGGACATGAAAAGTTAGAAAACATTATTATGTCAATTTAATATTTTCATATTCCATCAATTAATAATTTGCAAAAAAAATTTAAGAAGAAAAACTCTCTTGAAAATTTTTCCATATTCCATAACAATTTAATTAAAATTGTGGGGAGACTAATATTTGTAAAATTTTCATATTCAATGAATTATCGACTTGAAAATAAATTTTTAGAAAAGAACATAAATAAATTTTATATTCTAATAAACCTCAATTTAATTAAAATGATAAGAAACAAAAGGCCACGAAACATTATTATAGAATGAAAAATTCTATAAATAAGGTTTATGAGTCACATGTGTTTCATTTATTCTTTTATTTATTAGATATACTTTTACGAGATGTGTCATCGCTAATCACATTTGTGGAGTTATTTTTCCACTGCCAGTATATAAGATAATGGTCCTTATATTAATTTCATATTTTATGAGTTAATGATATTTAATCTGTCAAGATTTTAATTGTGTGAACATGATATATATTTTTGATAAATTTTCACAAAAGTTAATAAAAATTATGGTCTAATACCAATAACTATCTTTTTTTTTTAATAAAGGAGGCCATGATTTAGGAATAAAAGGGAAGGATCGTAGATATGCTAAAATTCAAACCTTACGACTATTGGATGTTGCCTCAAAAAATGAATGTATGAATTAACTATACTAAACATTTGGTTCAATTAAATACCCTTTAAACCCAACTTCTATTTAATTTAGAACAACTAGATTTATAATAGCCACATACAGCTAAAATATTCCTATTGATTTCTACTAGTAAAAAAATTTGTGTTTTTAGAGTCCATTTGATGGGTAGTGAGATTGGTTCTGATAAGATTAAAAATAACGGTGGTGATGACATTAGCTAATATAATAATAAAATTGGATACTACAGTGGTGGGATTAAAATAAGTGGGGGGATATGGTTTTGACAAGCCATTTAATGTTCAGTATCTTAATGTAATAAATATCCTTTCATCATAAATCCCAGAATTACCAAGAGCATGGTTCAGTGTGTATCTTTAACTTATTCCAAATTAGTATGCAACCCTTATGTGTTAATTCCATAATCAATATTGCCTTAGCCAAGTACTTTCAATTAATACGAGCCAAGTACATGTGAGATATTTCCCTTCATAACACTTGAGGTGATGAATCTTCTCTAAACCACTCGTTCATCTACCATATGATTCATGTCATACCTAGAACCATCCTACCATAAACATCCATCTATTATAGACCCATTCGTGATGGGATGAAAGCATGCCACTCCTCATAAGAGATGCCCTGGTATCACAAGTCTAAGAATCACTTATACTACAAACACATGAAAGTATTCTCATAAACAATTAAGTGAAATTACCTAATGGAACTCTTATAGCAGGTCACGTTCAATGAACTTGTTACCATCAGAATGACCTATATGATGTCTCTAAGTATCTCTATACTTCAACTTATGAGATCAATTAGATGCATCCTATGCATGGTGGCTTACATATACCAGTCTTTGTCAATTGTGAAAGCCCCGTCTTAACAATACGATGACTAGAAACGGTTTTAGAAACACAGCTTATAACTCTTTACAATTCTTTGCAAGGCTAATGTTTCATGGGTTTTGTCTGCATAAGTTGGTTATAAATTATACAACTACACCTTATAGATAAAGAAATACCTTTATAATATTAAATAAATATAATATTTGATTACATAAAATCATAAATGCTAATGCCTTACAAGTCACAATGATTGGCTTGCAGTGCTTACACTAACAATCCTTTGTCGATATCTTCCATGAAAAATATGAGCAAAGTTTAGTAACCTATTAATATTGAACATTAGAGTTTCTTAGTTTTTTAGTAATTTGATCTGCTATATTATTGCTCTCAAAGTATTTAAATTATTTTCATAACCTATAATTAATCTTAAAATGTAAAATTATTTTTCATAACCTTTATATATTATAAGAGTATATCGTTAATAACTTCTATGGATAACATGAACAAAATTTGTAGTCTAGGATTATTTTATATAGCCTTAGTTTGCAATATCATTAACATTAAATTATTTCATATTTGCTATATCAGGTATTTATTACTTAATAGCCTTATATGTTTTTTATAAGAGACGTCTAAAAATGGTAATTTAGAGTTATTGAAAATATTAGATAGTTAATACTAAAATATCATATATTTTATAAATTTTCAACCATTTTAATATAGAAAATCAGTGGGAGAATGAGACTAATACCTAATTGGTGGGAGGAGGAGAAAGGGTGAACAAGAGATGTAGCTTTCATTACGCTAACTCCTGAAGAGGCTAAGCTTGATGAAAGGTCTGGTGATAAGGGTGGTGAGAAGGTTAAGTAAACGGCTTCTACGATGAGAGAGAATTGATTTCCTTTTTTTTGTATATACGTACAGACTTTTTATTTTTCCAATAATAAAGGTTTTGTTGATTCTTGTTTTTTAGTTGTATTGGTGGCATTGTATTTGGAAGTTTGCTTGTTTTTATGTGTTAGCACTTGTGAGTTTGTGGAAAGTGACCATTAGTGACTCAATGTTTATTTGTGAGGTGCGAAAGGTCAATTGATCGACTTCTAAATTTATTGAATTTTGCAAGAAGTACGTTGTTGGCTACTGAATAAGTGACTTGCTGTTAGATGAGAAAAAAAAAGGGGCCTTGGTGGCCAACAAGTGATGTCGTGTCACAGTTTGAAAGGCCTCGGTGGCCAACAAGTGACTTAGTGTCATGGTTTATCTCATACACTGTATTACAGGTAGTATTTCTTCAAGTGGAAAGCATTCCAAGTATTAGGAATTACTTTGCCACTCATATCTACTAATTTGTATGCCTCAAACCTGACAACCTTAAATATTAGATATAGGCCTTCGTAATTTAAGGATAACTTTTTTTGCTCCCCAGTTGGTCGGTTGGCTTCATAGTTTCCTAGAACCAGGTCACCCGTTTGGAATTAACTTTTGCGATCGCACTTGTTGTAATACTGTGATACTTGATGTGCTCGGGCTACCATTCTGACTGTTGCTTTTTCTCTTATTTTTTCCAATAGGTCCAAGTTTGCCCTTAAGTATTTATCATTTAGTTGATCATCGATATTTTTTGTCCGTCTATTGTTGATGCTGATTTCGAAGGGAATAATTACGATAGTATCGTAGACAAAGCTAAAGAGGCTTGTTGTAATGGCTTGGTTTTCTATCATCCTGATCGCACAAAGGATACTAGGCATTTTTTTGCTCATGCTCCCTTTGCATCATCAAGTTTATTCTTCAATAGTTGCAAGATGTTTTTGTTCATGGGCTCTACTTAGTCATTTGACTAGGGGTGGGCCACTGAAGTGTAGACCACTGAGGTGTGGACCAGGTAATATGGAATCTAGCATAGAAATCTCTTAACTTGTCAAGTGAAAGCTATTTTCCATTGTCAGCTATAAGCATTGGGTATCCTAAATCGACGAAGGATATACTTCTAAATGAAGTTTTCCATAGTCCTAGCGGTAATGGTAGTGACAAGTTTCGATTTTACGCACTTAGTGAAGTAGTCACATGCAATAATTAGGAATTTTCATCGAGATGTCACCAATAGGAATAGGCCCAAAATGTTGATTCCCTAAACACAAATGGCCAATGGCTAAAGACTTGCTTCAGCACTTTGGCAGGTTGACAAAGGATACTGGCAAAACTCTAGCATTTGTTAAATCTTTTAACTAGGTCGGTTGCATTTTTTTCTTTGTTGGCTAGAAGAAACCTTGTCTAAGGGCTGTAAGCACTAAGGCCCCGTTCCTAAGTGTTTATTGCAAATGCCTTCATGGATTTCCTTCATGATAAAATTCACCTCTTCAGGGGTAAGACATCTCAGCAAATAAAAAGTAAAAGAGTTTTGTATAAGGTGTTATTGATCATTGCATATATGGTGGCCCTTTTTCTAGGTGTTTGTAGAGCAATGGATCTATGGGTGTTGTATTGTGCTTGAGGAATGAGAAGAAGGGGGTCATCCAATTATCTTCTCCTTCAATCATCAATTTATGTATATACATGTCATAACTAGGTCTTGGAATGCACTCAAGTAGGATTTTGCCGCTAGCCAAAATTTTCATGTTGCTCTCATTTTAAATAAGGGTCGATCCATCCATTCTTTTTTTTTTTTGGATTCGATAATAGTGATGTGATGAAGGATCTAGAAAGCCTTCTAATTATGCCATGGTATTTAGACAATAGCTTATCTTTGACTTCATAGATGTCATTGACTTAGTTAGCTACCAACTAGGAGTTCGTATAAATGATAAAGTGATTAACTGCCATTGCTTTTGCTAATTCCACACCAACAATCAATGCTTTATACTCGGCCATATTGTTTGAGGTTGCAAAGTGGAAGGATAATTATACTGCCACTCTTGACCTTATGGGTCAAGTAATGGGATGCTTGCTCTCGACCCATCTTTTTTGGATGAACCATCAACATAGATTATCTAGACCATGGTTTGCTCATATCCAAAATATTCATTTCTGGTGCTACAGTCACCTGGATAGGTTGGTTAAGGGCTAAGGTGCCTTTAACGATTAGTGCCTCTTCGGATGTTATGAATGAGCATTTAACTATGAAGTCGGCTAGGGCTTGAGCTTTGATGGCCTTTCTAGGGTTGTAATTTAAAGCCGAATTCACTAAGCTCAACGCTCCATCGAATCATTTGTCTAGTGGAATCTATATTTAAGAGAACTTATTTGAATAGTTGACTTCATCAGCTTGGAGTGCTCTACTGACATAATAGATAAGATATTGTCTCTTGGCTTCTTCCATAACCAAAATAGCAACGACGGTTTTGTCTAAAGCTACTAGATATATATAACTGTTTGCCTTACTTGGAGTTGCCTAGTAGAGGTAATAAATAATAGATACTTTTTTAGGTTGTTTAAAGATTACTGGCATTCCTTTATCCACTTGTACCTAATTGCTTCTTTGAGTAGTTTAAAAAAAAAGGTAAACATTTTTTAGTTGATTGAAAAATAAAATGGTTTAGTGTGGCTACTTTACCCGTTAACCACTGCACCTTCTTGTTTGATTTTGGCGAGCTCATTTTAAGTATAGCACTTATCTTTTTTGGGTTTGCTTTTATCCTGCAAAAGGATATGATGAAGCCCAAAAATTTACCTACAATGACCCGAGCACATATTTTAATAGGTTGAGCTTTATGTTACACTTAGAAGTATTTGAAAAATCTTTATCAAGTTGTCAATATGTTGTTAGAGGGAGGAACTCTTAACCAACATATAATCCATGTAAATCTCCATGGATCACCTGATTTGAGACTTAAAGATTTTGTTTATGAGTCGTTGGTATGTGGCTTCAACATTTTTTAGGCTGAAAGGCTTGACTTGGTAACAGAAAATGCCATTTTAGTGATGAATGTTATTTTTTTCCTAATACATAGGGTCCATCTTCACCTATTATAACTGGAGAAAGCGTACATGAAACTCAAGAATTTATGGCTGACTGAGGCATTAACTAGGCAACAGATAGCTGGAAGTAGGTAGCTTTCCTTGGGGCAAGCTTTATTGAGGTCTGTGAAGTCCATGCACATCATTCATTTCCCTATCGGCTTCCTAACCATGACAACATTTACTAGCTATTCGAGGTATTTGACTTCATGAATGTAATTTGTGGCCAAGAGCTTGTCTACCTTTTTATGAATAGTCACAAGATATTCCAAGGTGAAAAATCATTTTTTTATTTAACTGACAGTGCTCTTAGATCAAGATGAAGGGAATGAATGATGATTATCGTATCTATTCTGGGCATATCAGCTACTGACCAAGTGAAAACATAGGCATTATTTTGGAGAAATTTTATTAAGAGGCTCTTTTCTTGTGGGCTGAGTGAAGTGTTAGTACTGGTAGATAATTCAGGACCTGACGCATATAGGGTTATCTTAGCTATTTCTTTGACTAGCTAAGGTATGTAATGGTCAAATTCATCCCTAATATCTAGGCTTTTAAGTGTGAAAGCCTGTGACAGGGCTGGCATGATCATGTTTGTCACCAGTTGTGTTGCATCATTTTGTCAAACTTCCTTGGGAGGCACTTATTTCGTGGCAAGTTTAATTGATAGGAGGTGGCATTGCCAAGCCATTCTCTGATTGGATCTCATGTAATTGATCACTGTCGAGGTAGGAAACTTAACTGTAACGCCGTATACTACAGTGACCATTTTGGTTTACTTCATTAACGACCTTCCTAATATGACATTATAGGCAGAGGGTTAATTTACTACAAGGAAGTAGACCATGGTGGTTAGTGTGTGCTCACCATCACTCAAAGTAAAGGCACTGTGATCATCCTTTTGACAAGGATTGGTTGGTTGATGAACCCATAAATAGGGGATGATGGCATTAGGTCATTGTTATTAAATCCCATCTGGCAGAATGCATCCCACTATAAAACTTTGACCGCACTACCTTTATTGATAAGGATCTGATTAACTTGGTAATTGCTTATGGTGGTGGAGATGATGATCATGTCATTTTTGTTATCTGACAAGAGATGGGAATCAGCCTCAATAAAGGTGACTTCATGAGTGTGTTGCTTTAGAAGCTTGGGAGCTATATCCACAGCCATCACACTTCGTAGGTGGGATTTTTGTTTGGATCTGCTGATAGCCTATTCCTCCATTACACTCTTGATTATGTTGATAATCCCTACAACTGATCATTTGTTCGTCATAGTGTTTTGTTGCCTACTATGTAATTATCCTCTATTTTTTTTGTCAGCCTCTTTTTCCATAAATTGTTTGATTACTCCTTTTCCTTACTAGTAATTCTATTGCCTTTTTTTTGCTAATGCAGTTTTCCATGATAGACCTATGTTATTGTGGAAGCTATAGTGCTTTTTAGGGTCTCGCTTACTTTGATCCCCTTTTATCGGTGAGGGTCTTTCCATTAAGCCATCTCTTATGATGATATTGAGGATATAGGATTTGGAGGCGATAAGAGAAGTGTATGATTCATATTTCGTATAAGGTGGGGTCCATGCCTATTTTTTGTCAGGTTGTGAGTTATTTTATGGATGGTTTGGTTGGGTGTTTTTTGGTTGCCTGAGACCTTGGCAGTCGGTTCATTGACTGGTTTTACCATACCGATCACCTTTAGATCTTTTTCCCATTTTTTAACTTTTTTCCTGGCAAGTTTGATCTTTTTTGGCATATTTTTATTTCTTCTTGTAAAACTGGTACAATTTGGTTAACTGAGCATCAGTGAGCAAGTACTGTAAGAGTTTGTGTTGTACTCTCGCTATGAAGGTCGTGTGGCCCATTCATCATTACGATTGTGTAGTTTTAAGGTTGCGGTGTTAAAACACTTCACATAACCATATAGTTTCCTCAGGCTTCTATTTAACCACCATTAGGCTAACAAAAGTTCTAGCAGCTATTTTATAATTATTGAAATAGGTGAGGAAGTTTCTACCTAACTAGTCAAAGTTAGTGATGAGAATTGGATTAAAGGACCACCACGTGCGTGCTAAGCTATAAAGCATTGTTGGGAAGATACAACATTATACCAGATCTAGGACATTGCACAGGTTATGGAATGCTCAAAAATGATTTAAGTGTTCTGTTGGGTTATTCTTGCCATCATATATGTCTAGGAAAAGCTTAACTTTTTTGGAGACAAGTACTTATCATATTGTGACCAACAAGGGGTTGTGCTCATCATTAAGCCATTCCTAATTATCTTTTTGAGGTCGTTTAAGGTTTCAAACTTATTCTTTGAGGGTGGCTACTTGTCCTGTGAGGTCAAAATAAAGGTATAGCAAGGGTAGGCCATTAGTGTGGCTAGAGTTTCCAAGAGGCAGCTCTTGTGAAGTTGGGATTGAGTAAGAACTTTCTTTCATGGCTTGGCAGGTTAGGTGGTCTTGTGGGACATGATGATCTTCCTATTATTGGTTTAGAAGATCTTCGGTTGGTTAAGTCGATCAGTCGATTGGTGGTGTATTTTGGCAATTTGTTTAGGAATTGATAATGGGCGAGCTCTATTTAAGATTATTGTATTACAACAAGTTGGTTTGCTATTGCTTGAAATTGGGCTTCGCAGTGGGCATGGTAGTTGGGGTGTCTGGCTAATGATGATAAGGCAAGTGGGCAGTAATGTACATCGAGAGCGGCGTATAAGCATAAAAGAGGTTAAATTGGCTAACTGGGTAAGTGGGTAATTGTGCTATAGGGTATCATTAAGCATATCAGGGGGTTTATAGTTATAAACATGGGGATAGCCACAACCATGTTTGATTAAACCCTGGATTGACCATGGTTAGGAGTATTGATAGTCATTGGTGAAAGTAGGCCTAATACGTTCTAGTAATAGGCAAGAGGTGATTGTGTTAACCAAGAAGGCATAGATATAGGTATCTAAGGGTGTGAGGAGGTTGGTCGTGCGCTGGAGATTGTAAGGGTTGCATGGTTTATGGTTTGGATTACCATTTTCAATAGTGATGAAGAAACTTATGGGGTAGCATCAGCATGTTGGTCAGCCATGGTTATTGGTGGTTTCCTATAGACAGCACTAATTGTTGAGGTATTCCTTGAAAGGGATGAAAGGGAGCTAAAGGTACACCCTAAAACACTAAGAAATGTTAGAAGCGTGTCAAAGTTAGGACTCTAGGGCACTCTCTGATTGTTAAGTTAGTTTTGGAGTTAAAAAATAAAATAGCTAAAAAGGTGGGAGGAAAAAAATGTTCTTGCCTAAGGTTTGTCCAACCCTTTTATAGGTATTGTTGAGGGACATATCATTAGGTGATGTGACTGGAATGTGGCTAGCACTAGGCTAGTTGTTAGGCTATTACATCTTGTAGTCGAACCTATCAATGAGATGTAGGTAGCCACTTAGAATAAGGCATCTGACCTGGGATCATGCAGTTGTCAGGTGATCATGTCAATATCTCTTTGTGTTTTGATAGTTAGGGTGTGGTCGCCTCATTAATTATAGGGGCATTTTGGCGATGGCGCTAATTGTCGATCCACCAAAGGGTCAAAAGGTCAAAAGGTATAACACTTTCAATTTTTTTTTGTTTCCTATTAAATTTATTGAAACTTTTTTTTTTAAAAAATAAACATACAAGCATCCTTTACTATTTTTTTTCATTGATTTAAAAAAAATTAAGCAATTATTGAAACGTCATATATGGTTGAAGCTATATACCAGACGGAGGTCTTGTAGGCTTAATCGAGAAGGATGTCCAAGTGAAGGTCTTTCGCATCACACGCAAGGTTATTATTATTATTACTATTGTTGTTGTTGTTGTTGTTGTTGTTGTTGTTATTGTTGTTGTTGTACTCTTTATGTATGGAGGTATCTATGGGTTGGATCATGATCTGAAAAAAATTTAAAAATTTTGTTTAGATTCGTTTTCAGCCCAGCTTGACATACTCATATTACTTATATTTACTGTTCATAATTAATAAAAAATTTAAAATTTTTTATTTTAATATTTATATATTTTATAATTATTAATACAAAAAATATTTTTTTAATTATCTTAGCCCAAATTCATAAAAGGCTTGTCCAAGGCCTAGCCCATGGACAAGTCTATTCATGTATTTGTATGACGTCAATTTTATTTTTATATCATAACTATGTTTAAAGTATTATATATTTAGATAAATTTTGACAAATTATTAATTTATAGTAAATAAATTTTTAACATGTTGTATATTTATTGCATATTTATGTTATTTTTTATATTATGCTATATAATTTATATTATATTCATATTGTATGATCGTTTTATATCCATGATAATAATAACTGAAGTCATTTTTTTCGTTATGAAGTCAACATAATGGACCACCAAAAGTCTACGTGCAAAGGAGTTGAAGCATCCTACCAGAGACATGTTTACCACTAAAATCATCAATTAGCCCCAGTTTCACGTTATTGGCGCATAGAGGATGATAAAGGGTATCATTTTCTGACTGGGTACCTCAGTATTTACTCAATTAAGAGTAGAATCAGGAGCATTCCATCCGTGACTTCAAATTATGAAGTCAGATACAAAAATATTGATTCTTGTTCAATTTTCAGTGGAATGGATGGTTATGGTTATGCATAATATATCACAAAGACTTGCTTATGGTGATTTCAAAACCTGAACAATGTGGATAAGATGTTGTGACACCAATATCAAGGAGAAACTGTTGAACACTTTTGTCGTACATTCAAGTTGTACAAAGTGTACCAACTTGGTTTAATCTGGAATATATGGTGTGACAAAATTCCAAGTATTTGCTAGTCCATCAAAGATGTTATGTTTACTCGTTACAGTAACTAAAGATATATATAGGAGAGCTTGAACTATTCTTTGTAAAATTTTAATAGACGGGATTCATCAATGGTCTCCTAGTCTACTAGTTGGGTTGATCAATGGTTATGTTGCAATAATAACGACAGAACCTTTTAATTGTAATCTAGCCCTAAATATGGGCGCACTTGGGAACTTGCCATCAAATTTCCAAGCAAGGAATATATATATATATTCTTTCCATGAACTAGTCTTACTTCTGGTGATGTAAACAACAATAATGTATGGAACTCATAACAATCCCTTAATCTTGACCAATCCCTCATTCGCTTCTTCTACCGAGGAACTCAAAGATTCACTAGAAAGAAAAACAGTCCTTCTTGTTTGACAACAATTGAGAATACAGCAATGGCAGAGCGAAATTACCAGCAGAAAAAATGACACATAATATGGAGTCTGCTATAGTGGCTAGCCAAGGAGCTCAAGAGAAAGAAACGCATGAAGTTTACGATCTTTCAGACGGTAGTCGTTTGTTTTTTTTTTCACTTACCGTGATGTGTATAAAAAATTTCCAAATTTAGGATCAGCTCTTTCAAAATTCAGTGGAGGTCAGTGGAGGATCTTACTTATCTTTATTATATATCTCAACCCCAAAACTCTCTTTTCAACATGAAATTCAGTGCTGAAGTTGTCGTCCAGCACATAAAGTTTGGTCATTTCAAAGTTGATTACCACCATTTCATTTGACTAGGGGGTGTTCAAGTCGGGCATGCATTTGTTGCAAAGGGAAAGAGAGAAGGCTAGATTATATTTAAAAATAAAGATATTATAATTAAAAAAAACTATGCACGTTAGTTTACTAACATCACTTGCAAAATTTATGAAGTTTACTGACTGTGTATAAAAAACTAAGCTTTTGAATGAAAAAAATTAAAATCACAAAGTCTCTATGCGGAGATACTTTTATTTGTTTTGGGAGTTTCATTTAGTTTTACTTTTCAAATGTTAATGGTACCAAGTCTATTGTTGTTAAGTGTTTTCAAAATATTTTAACATCTAATATAGCATTGCTTGAGTGATAGATTTTCATAGTTTTAACTTGAAAGTACTCTATTCCATGTAAAGTAAATATTACTTTTTCCCTTTTGATAGGACAATTGAGGTATCTTGAGGACAAATGTAGTTTCTCTCTTTGTAGTGTCCTTAATCCCAGATCCACTATGATTTATATGTGAAGACTTAAGCTCCGACAAAAGATCATGAATTTAAATCTCCACATACATAGCATAAAGAATGCTAAATGCTCCAAGTTTCCAACATGAGATTGAATGTTACGATCTTTCCATTTCTAGAAATAAGCATTGGGATGATATCCCATTTCTGCAAATGAGGGAGTTCCTAAATGATCTTGGCACTAAAAAAAAAAGGCTTTTCATCTTCTGCAAGGGATGTGCATCTTCTGTGATTATGTTACCGCTAAATATTAAAAATTCCATAAGTTGCATTTAGCAAAGTTACAAGAAAAATGCATATTGTTTCTTTACTAAGGGTTGCTTATAAAAGCAACTTTTGAAAGAGAGGCCCTTACAATAGTTTAATAACAGCTTTACTGTTGATTTACAGAGAAACAAAGAAAATAGCCATTAGTTAAGATGAATAAACAAATGGCCTCAGTTGCAGATGAATTGTGCATTTGCATTTCCAATCCAAATTACAGCATAATGCATCAATCACAAAAGAATCAGAAGAAAAGCCTTTCATTCATGAAATGGATGCCTTGGCTTTTGAGTCTTGAAATTGAACTTTTATTGTATTATTCTCCACTTTACTTGTCTTCAGCTTATGTTGCAGCCATTAACACAAGAAACCAACCCATTGACCAGTACACAAATAAAAAAAGGAACGTAAATAGAGTTTGAAAGTTAGATTTTGGAATTCTTTCCCATTTTATAGTTCGAGAAGAACTTGCCTTATCTGGAGTTAACAAAACTTGAACTTGATCTCCCAGTTTTCCCTGATAGACATAAGAAAAATAATAGCAGTTGAATTACTAAATAGTGCTGTCCCGAATAATGCTACGATGGTTTCAAATCATTATACTACTGAGGGAAAACTAGTTCGATTATTGAGGTTAATCGATAGAAGTTACCACTTGAGAATTGTCTTTGGTAATTCTTTGATAAGACAACTAGGTAGCTTTTGAATTTATGCGACAAATTATTAAGCCATATAAGTAGGGGGTTCGATTGATATTACCTTTGCAGCATCCATGAGAGGTCCCAACATTCCGTTTGATTGTTCTTTGGCAAACAAGAACGAAAGTAGACCAAAGTAGTTAGTATCGTACCTGCAGATATACGATTTTTGTTTTGTCATTGGTACGCATTAGTATTAGTGTATTTCAATATACTATTTTAAGTTTATCAGATTTTAAACATTTTTAAATTAAATAAATGAAAAATATTTTTAAATATAAAATAAATAAGATTAAATAAATTTAATATATCAAATACTCATAAATATATATAATGTTATAAAAAAACTTCATCAAATATATGAAAATCAATATCGGTCTAAGTAGCAAGGCAAAAACTTATTAAAGACTGTCAAATTTACAAGTAATTATGTCTAATATTCATTGAATTTATAAGTAATTATGTTCAACGTTTGTCAAATTTATGACCAATATCAATTTAATTTTTTTACCTATATACTGACTGATACAACAATATTTGGCTGATACAACCGAATAGGCCAGCACCTATTGATATAGCTGGTACCAAAACCGAAATGGTATCAAAAGCTACTAATACCAGTCTACTTAAAAATCAAAACATATTGACCACCATGAAGTAAACATAAACTAAAGCACCATTGGCTTAGGGTGTTGGGTGAAAAGGTTGGAATCTCCATGAAGCACAACTTTAAGAACCTAGTTTGCATTGCAACAAAAATTTAGCAAGTATTTAGTGGCATTGCAACTTAACATAGCATACCAAGAGAGAAATCTATTTATTATATGGATAAATGGATTAAACTCATATATGCTATCAAAAACATCAAAACTAAGTTGCCAAGTTTCTAATCATCTTGTAGGCTTATTCTTTTATGGTCTGAAGCAAGGGTACTTAACAAAGATAATTGCTTGCAGAAATTGTGTTATTTAAATTCAACAGCAACATCAACATCAAACAAAAATTTTGGATTGCTTACATACCAACGCACATTAAGAAACATTGTCTCTTTCACTTTCTTCCACTTAGTAACCACATCATCATTGTTATACCACCCTTGCAGCTTTGTTGGACATATGCAATGTGTAAAAGAAACATTAATTAGATTTCAAAAAGAAAAACATTTAGTGCAAAGTTCAAATCCTAGGATAGAAATTGATGGACTTCGCACCTTATCAAGGTTGATGACAATAGAGATGGTCAATGTAAGTTAGCTACGAAGTCAGAGTGGGAAAGGATGTAGGTTGTTTGGATTATCGTAGAATAATCTTTCAGCACCTCTCCCATGTAGACAACTTAGAGTTTCAAAGCTTTAAAGATTCGAAACTTGCTAGAGGACCCAAAAGCTTTGTAGCTTGGAAATTGAAAATTTTTAACTTGCTATTCATTTGGGCAATCAAGGACCTTTAAAAATAATTTTGGCAGAGTAAGCTTAATTTGCAATAAAGCTCCTTGAATCATGTATTCCATGCTTAAGAATTATTGTAATTGTAAATGAGAAAAGAAAATACAAAGCTTTTAAATATTGCCGTAGTGTTTGCATTTTGAGTTAAAAACTAAAATTTTATTCATCAGAAACATTACAATTTATAGCTTGAAAAATAATTATTCACTAAAAACTAGTCATAAGATTGGGCCATGATCACAGAACATGAATAATAAACAAGAATAACATGATAGCCAATACCAGAAAAATAGGAACAACTTTGAAATGTTTAACTAAACAATATCAATGACTCCATATCAGTAGTTTTAAACATATGATGTAACATTCCTCCTTGCTTTAGGATCTGCAAAAACCAAGTTTTGTCCTTAGAGATTTGAACTTGCTAACCGACAGTGGCTTGGTGAAAAAATCAATAACCTGATCTTCTGTTTACAGTAGACAAGATCAGTGGCTATACCTTTCAATACTTTCCTTAAGAAGAATAACTTAATGTTAAAATGCCTAGTTTTCCTATGAAACACAAGATTATATGAGATAGCAATAGTAGCTTGGTTGTCGACAAAAATCTCTATGCTTTCCTTCTACTCCAGATTAAAATCAATTAAAATCTTTCTCAGCCATAAAGCTTGATTAACAGTAGCTGTTGTAGCAACAAACTCTACTTTAGCAATAGATTGAGCTACAGTTTCTTGTTTTTTTTAAACTCCATGAGAAAACACCAAAACCAACGGTGAAACAATAGCCTGAAGTGCTCTTCATATCATCAATTGAATCTCCCCAATCACTATCTGAGAAACCAACTAGCTTGAGCTCTTTGCTTCTCGTGAATTTAATGCCAAAATCACATGTGCCTTTGACATATCGGATCACCCTTTTTGCAGCCTTGAGATGCAATTTGCTTGCATAGTGCATAAATCGAGACAAAATGCTTACAGCATTCAAAATGTCAAGCCGAGTTGCTGCGAGATGCATCAAGCGACAAATTAGACTTCTTAAATATGCTTGATCAATCTTGTATGTTCCATCTTTTTTGCAAAGCTTTTCCTTTTAGTTCATAGAAGTTCCCATTTCTTTGCATTCTTTGAGTTTAAACTTTTCTAGATCTCTTTAGCATATTTTTTCTGACAAATAAAAACTTCATGTTCAGTCTATTTAATTTCCATTCCAAGAAAGAAGGTCATTAAATCAAGATCTGTCACCTCAAAAACCTCAATCATCTCTTACTTAAACTTTTCCACAAGACTTTTGTTGTTTCCTTTGCAAGTAGATCATCCATATATAATGAGATTATAAGAATATTACCTCCATTATGCTTGACATACAATGTTGATTCAGATAAACTTTTAGTGAATTCCAAGCTCAACAAGTGTTCATTAATTCTACTGTACCAAGCTTTTGGAGTTTATTTCAAACCATAAAGGGCCTACTTAAGAAGATAAACCTTATCTTCTTCTCTTTCTTTCACAAAGCCTTTGGGTTGCTCAACTTAGATTTCTTCTTGTAAAAAAGGGTTTAAAAAGGCTAATTTGACATCGATTTGATACACTCTCCAAAACTATAATAACTAGCAATTGATTCAACCATATATGCTTTTTCATTATAATAATGGTGAATTGGTATAAAAATGGCTCAATATCTAATACTCATATTCTAGTATGAATAATACATTTAAAAATTACAATAAGATTGCCATTACCTAAAGAAAATTTTGAACCAAGAATAAATAGTCAAACCTAAATAATGCTAATGTTACTAAAAACCATTAAGTTTAAAAGACCACTATGAAACAATTAATACACAACAATTCTATTCCAAAACAAGAATTTCTAAATAAAGTAGGGAGAGAAGAAAAGAAGACCTCAGAGAAAAGGATGTTGTAAGAGGCTCTAGCACCATTGGCAATGGAAGAAACCTAAAGTTGAAAAGCCTTAAATTTTGTGTTGTTGGCCCCATAGCCTTTAAACGATGGAGGTGAAAAAGTAGGCATAGTAAGCACAATGGCAGGCCATGGTATAAGCAAAATGATATAGCTAGATGACCTTTAGTTCATACTTAAGGGATTTTGAGCCTATGGTGTAGAAAACAACTTTAAGGCTAAACTTTGAACAAAATTGTTTCCATTTATGTTAGTTCTTTTTATTCATGTTCATTTTGATTTTTCTATTATTAAAGGTTTCAAACTTTTTTTTTGGGACATACATAAGCAAAAATGTTTTTTTAAAATGTTGTTTAATTAAATTCATATTGTTTATTTGCCTTCTTTTCTACTTTTATTATTTAACGTCATGACCACACTATTTATTTATTTTATTTTCCACTGTTGTTTTATTTCATTCCATTTATTTCATGTTCAAGTCACTTTATTTCATCTTGCTTCCTTTATGTGTTTCATTTACTTGGCATTGTTATTTATTTCAACTCACTTCCATAATTTTTTTACTTTTTTCCATGTAAATGTTTTATGTCAATATTATGTTTTTTAGAGTAGAATTGGGTTTTTCTAACTTGAATTCACTCATGATATTTTTTGTCATTTAAAAAAAACATTTTTAGATGATTTTTAGGGTGTTGAACAATGTAGGCGTAACAAGGTCATTTTTAAAGTCCAAAATTCATTTTAGGGGGTTGGTTGAACATAGCTAAGGGTATCTACGTCATTATTCTACTTAAAACATGCATTTTGGGTTGTTTTGGTTTTTATCCGGGTTTAGAATCAAAACTGAGTCATTTAAGTCAAAATTTGGTCAATTAGCTATTATCAAATCCATTATACTAAAACCAACCCTTCGGGGTTATGTATGCACTTTCAAGTCAACATATGTCCATTTAGAATCATTTTAGTATTTTTGCATTAAACTAGGTCCTTAGGATCGTGTTTAACACTTACATGTCAAAACCAAACCTCTAGGGCTATTTATTATTCATTAAATCTAGCCTTTAGGGTTATGTAAGCACTTTCATGTTAACATATGTCCATTTAGGTTCGTTTTAATATTTTTCTTCATTAAAGCTAGGTGCTTCGGGTCATGTTAGCACCTACGTGTAAAAAATCGAACCTTTAGATTCACGTTAATATTTTTGTGCATTGAAACCAAGTCTTTAAGAATTTTGCACATTGTCAAAATCGGGTCCCAGATCTCATTTTTATGGTGAAATCGAATCGTTAATTATACTAATTAAATAATGTAGGCACCTAATTTCGTCTAAGCCCCTTTTTCTAGAAGTCTTAAATATTCGAGATTAAGAACCTAACGGCTAGTCCAATAGAAGTCAACTTTCTCCAAGTGAAACTAGGCATTTTCAAGACAATTTAGTTATACCTAAATGGCCACATATGTATGTGATGGAAAAAGTACAGTTTTGAAGGTCATAGAGGATAAGTCTTTGATAAAAAGGACAAATATTCAAGAGAAAAATTAGTGTTTAAATAGTTCCTTGTCAAATTTTGAAATTCATTTATGCATGTGATGTTATGGTCAAATTTCCCTAATTTTAGAACTTTTCTAAGATTTTTTTGGGAATTTTGGTAAGACAAGCATTGTATATTTTCATCGATACTCGTATAATATTTATGTCAATATTCATCCTAAAAAATCAAAGATATTCAAGTAAAAACCTGTATTAGTATTTTACACTACGAGGTGTCAAGTTATCAAATTCATTCATTAAAATTAAATTTTTCACAGTGCCGCGAGTGTAATGCTTGTGAAATTTTTCGATAAAATTTGTTCCGAATTTCATGTTTTCATCTTTATTATTTTTATTGATTAATGTTTTGGGCAAAATAATGAATTCAGCTCATTTTATAAATTTGAATTTATTTTAAGAAATTCCTCATTTTCAAAATACAAAATTATCTACTCTGTAAAATTTTATTGCAAAATTTTCCCAAGTTTAGAATTTTTAAAATTCTTCAAATATTTTTATTAAATTAATGTTAATCAATTTTTTAAACTTTAATTTATTTTATGAATATTTTCATTTTTTTCAAATATCAGTTTTCTTCCATATGGATTTTTCTCGTAAAACTTTATAAGTTTGAAATTTTTAATTGCCTTTTTCTCGTGCATAAAATTTATCAAAAATTTCTCTTGAAATTTTTTATATAGAAACTTTATTAGTTTTATTTTTAATGGGCTGAAATTTATTTTTTTCATTTTATGGGCCTTAAAACCCATTAATTTTCCTAAGGGGCTCAACAAGCCCTTTAACTTTTTAGCATGCTTAATAAGTTTATTTTTGTTTTCTAACAAGCCCAACAAGCCTATTTTGATTAAATTTTTAATTGGCTTTATCATGTGAAATTTTATTTCTTAAATACATAATTTTTTAATTTGTTATAATTTAATCCATATAACTTGGTTTTGTTTAATCAAAAAAAAAATTTTCTTTATCATCATAAAGGCCATGGTTCTAAATGATGAGTCATGCATGATGGCTCATATAAGATGAAAAAATTAATTAATTAAACTTTATTAAAATCTTTAAAAAATTAAAAAAAAATTAATAAAACAAGAAGAAAAAACAAGGCCTTTCGGCCAAGAGGGATTATCCCTCTTTTTTGAATCTTCCCCTTTTGAATAAGAGGAGGATACTTCCATTTAAAAAAAAAAAAGGAATAGCTTTCATACCAAAATTAGGCATGTTTCCTTAAGAAATTTCAAGTTTTATAAATTTTCAAGGCCTTAAAAGTAGTTTCATTGTTGCTTGTCTTCTTCTTTTTCCATCATATTTCTTCCTCTAAGGGCCTTAATTATCACTTATGTTCATGGATTTTGATCCATATTGAAAGGCCAAGTGCTGAAAACAATGAATGATTTTCTTGATTTTGTTGTTAAATTTGATTTTTCTTAACAAAAATTCGATTTTCATCAAGAAAACAAGTTTTTGTTGAGATGCTTTGCATTTTATCATGTGAATTTGTTCATGTTCATATTATTTTCCTTGCTATTTCCATATGACTATTTCATAAAGTATGTTTATGTGTTGATTTTTCATGATTTCATATATGTTATTGTTGATTTGAGCTTGGTAGAGATTAGGATATGTGTTTACATTGAAAAGTAAAAATTTTCTTGGTTATTTTGGCTTTGGCCAAATATGATTGTGGTATTTGATGGCATTTTAGTTCTTGTTTTAATGATATCTAAGACTATTTTGCAATATTTAGAAGTTTAGGGGTCTAAAAATATTTTTTCCAAAATTTTTAAGGCCTTGGAAAAGTGATTCCATGGATGGCTGAATCTAACAAGGACTGATTTATGATTTTTCTAGGCTATTTTATAATTATGGAAAACATAAGGACTAAATTGTAAAAATGACAAAATTTTTTTCAAGGCCATCGAAGCTTGGCAAAATCCATGATAGGGCCTTTAGGGATATTTTTCATGCATTTTAGGCATGTTCAAGTGCATATCATGCATTTTTAACCTTTTAGGGGTCTTTTTCACAATTTTATAAAGTTTAAGGGCTTATTTGCAAAAATTAAAAAAAATTGTTTTAAGGCCAAAGATACCTGGCTGAATGGTTTTTGTGATTTTTGGTGCATTTTTTATGTTGATTTTCATTTTTTGATTTTTTTTGTAATTTTAAATAATGTAGGGATATATTGAAATGTTAGAAAAATTTGGAGTCCATTAGGTAAAACCTTGAATTTTGTGGTTAACATGGTTATTTCTCATATCAAATTACCCATTTAGGTTATGTTGGTCATTTTAGAAAACTTTCTAGCATTTTAGCCATTTGAGGCTAAAATGTAATTTTGAGAAATTTAGGGACCTATTAACAATTTTTATATTTTAGGTTATCTTGGATATCTAGGAAAAAATTAAGGCAATGTCTGCAAGTTAAAATAGTACATGGAACTGCTCCCAGCATAAATTAAGGGGTTTCACGAATTATTTTATTAATGAGATGTCCTTTTAAAATGAGAAATCATGATTTTTTGAATTTCATTAAAGTAAAACCTTTTGTATTCCTCTGATCTTCCGATGAAGTGCAAAAGATATTTTCATCTTTAAAACCTTTAGTATTCCTAGGGCTTTCTGATAAGGTGTGAAAGATAATGATAAAACCTTCCATGTTCCTCTAGTCCTCCAGTGATGTGTGAAAGATATTTTAATTTTCAAAAATATTGAAAACCTGATTTTCTCTAATGGAATAATAAATTTGTCTCATAAAATTTTATTTTGATATATGAGAATTATGATTAAATACCAAATATTTAAACTAAATAAAAATCTAACTTTAAATTAACATGTGATTTATAAGATACCGATTTTTGACTGTTGTGAGAAGAATCAATCTTTACTTATAATTTTAATCGACTCTTAAACCCTTTCAGGCAATCCTTGGTATTATCATGAACTTCAAAGTTTGTTTTTATGGGTTTCATAACCATCAAAATACAAACTCAGATAGCTGACTAATCTAACCTAAATAAAATAGATTGGTGGCGACTCCAGGATAAATGGTTATTTCATTATGATTATTTGAGGTTAAGTCGAGTGAGCAATTCATCTCGATGACTTAGTCACCAAAAAATTAAAAAATAATAATGATATAGCCCTTAAAAGCAAAAAAAAAAAATGATATATATAGGAATGAGAGATACACCCGCCTTTTAACTCTGGCTAGTCAGGATTCGTATCTTCTCCATACTATGACAAATAACCCATATTTTAATAAAAAAATAGGCAATATCTTCAAGTTAAAAATAGTATATAGATTTCCTTCGGCATATGAAGGGGTCTCAATAATTATTTTTAATAATGGGATATGCTCTTTAAAATGGTGAATTGAAATTTTTGAAGACTTTAAAAATAAAATTTTCATGTTCTGCCAGGCTTTCTGGTGGGTGGGGTAAATATTTTTCTGTCGAAAATAATAAAATCCAATTTATCATAAGTAATGTTAAAAAAATCTAACCAGAGGTCAAATCGATCAAACCTTCAGTTCTTAGTTCAACCAGTGTTATATATTTACATTTTTCTATTGTTTGAACACTAATTTAATCTAAAATAAATATTAAATATAGTTGATAATTAGCAACAAAATACATTTGATTCAATAGTAAGGTCATTAATATAGAATAAGAGATAAGAAGTTCAAATTTCACTAATTATAATGAATATTTTGAAAAAATATATATATATATAAATCCAATCTTTACTGGTTAAATCATGTCTTTTACTGATTGAACTATAAGGTGGTTTTTATATAGTGTTTGGACTGGATAGGCAATCGCTTCAATGATTATTCAGTTAGGTTTTTTATTCATTGCTTAAAAAGAATAATAATATTATAAATAAATAATTTTTAAAATACAAGACCTATTTTTTTAAATATTAAAAATTAAAAAAAAAACTTTAATCAAGATTTAGGATAATATGTAATTAAGAGGTACCAATCATAGGCATTGTGGGGGTGCTAATCCTTCCCTGCACGTCATGGACTCCTAAATCTTAATTTTTCTTTGGTTCGCAAGCAGATTTTGAGATCACTTTCGAGGGCTTCATAACCCTAGAATATGAATCTAAATGTTGACTGATCACATCTAGCCCAAAAAAATTATTAAGAACTCCCAATTTCTTAACACACAAGAAAGTCGGGTGAGTGATTCGCTTTGTCAACCTAATCCCACTTTAATTAAGTCTAATATGAAGGATTCATGTTCGGCATGTTGCTGACATTTGCCTTTTCTTTAGATAACATGTAAACTTGAGAGGCTTTTTCATTAGGGTGGGCAATAAGGCAAAGTATTAGGCATGCCTTGAAACAAATGACATGCTTTACATACATTTTATATGTTGAACTGTTTAATACGTTTCTTTTATTTTTTCAAAAAAATTAAAATATTAAAAAATTATTTTTATTTTAAGGATTTTAGGTTCTTTATAGTGTATTAAAATATTTTTTATATTTTATATTTTAATATTTTAACACACTAAAGAAGTCTAAAATCTTTGATATTGAAATAGTTATATTTACATATAAAGAAGCCTAAAATCCTTAATATAAAAAAGAATTTTTTTAATAAGTCAAATTTTAGAAAAAAAATAAAACAAACATATTAATAACACAATGTATCAAACATATCAAACGCCCATAAAGTCATGTCGTTTGTTATAAGACATGCCTAATACGTTGTTTTGTTGTCCACACCAATAAAAAAAGCATGTTGCATTTTACATGTTATATAAAATAAGAAACCTAAACTCATTAAAGCAAAACAAAATTAATTATGTAGTATTTCACTTCAAATCAACCATTAAAATTTAAAATATAAAAAATTATTTATATATTAATATTTATATATGAATTTGATATCATATTTAAATATGACTTGAACCTGATATATTATTATCTTTATAAATAATTATTTTAATTAATTATATTAAAAAGTATGTTGAAAATATTAAAAATTTTGTTATTTTTATTAGCTTTGAATTGATCTCAGTTTTGATATAATGAAAACTTAAGCGTAATTAGCTTGTGATTAAATACTTTCAACTTAGTATTTTTCCTTGAATTAATTTGAAAATATTTTGAAAAATAGTATAATATTTTTTGACTTTTTGGTTTTCGCAAATGGTATTCTAAGTGTTTATTTATGTTTTAAATATTTTTATGAGTCAAAATCTTTTTAAACCCAAGGAAAACACTTTTTAAGGCTTTTCAAAGCAATGTATCAATACAGCCTTTGCATGTATCGATACATGCCCTTAGCAATAGCTAAAAACCTTCAAAATACCAAAATGCATCGATACAATGTATAATATATTGATACAATATTTAATATATAGTTAGATGCCATTTTAAAAAATTATCAATACAATATTAACTGTATCGACACCTAGCTTTTGCAACGGTAAAAATTTAAGGGTTTTTAAGTGAATGTATCAATACCGGTAAAAATTTATTGATACCTAAAATCGCTACTAAATGGAATAACTCATTTACAACGTATCCAATGGCTCTACCAACCAAATTAATGCCAAACGTCCATAATTCATACCTAAACTATAAATAAAGGTTCATAACATTTCAAGCAATAAAAGATGCCAAAGATTGATCAAAAAATCCAAAAGTCATTTTAGAATCATTCAAGCTCATATTTATACTCCTTGTACACATTATATTCATCATGTTATTTGTATCTCTTCTCTATCAAGCTTAAACTTTTACAAACACTTACCTATTAGAGGACTCAATTAGTTTGCAAACACTATTCTCATATCACAAAGGGTTATGTGAAATTAAGAGAATTACTTAATAATTTGAGTAGAATTTTTAAGAGAATTAAAAGGATCTATCTACGCTTTGAAAGATAGAGATTAGAAGATTATACCTTACCCTCAAAGATAACTTTCACTAATAAATTATGAAAATTACCATGGTAAGAAAGTGCAAAAAAGAGAAGGAGTAAGTTCCAAGTGCAAAGACTGTACTTGTATATTTCATGCTTTTGATTTTTTATCTCTTAACTTACTTTTATCTTTGTTTCTCCTCAATTTGTCTTTAAAGTTCATATTGTATTTCAAATTTTAAAGAACCAATTCATCCCTCTCTTGATCTATCATTTATTTGAGCTAACATATTCATATTCATATTCAACTAGTTTATATTAAATTATCAAAATATTTATAATTATGTTTAAAAAATTTTATAGTCATATAAATTTTGATAAGTAATAATACATATTATATAGATTTTGAGACATGTTTTCATATCACGTCATATTTTAATTATTTTATTTGTGTTATATTCGTAAATATGATACTAATATTAAATTAAATCTGATTATTAATAATAAATCACTTTTTAAGATGATTTTAATATAATTAATTTTTCTTAAATACTGAAATTTTATTTTTTAATAAAATATTTTTTCAGTAAAAAAAATTGATAAATTTTTTTTCTAGTTATATTTCCACTAAAAATCCAAAGAAAAGAAATTAAAGACATACAAAGTGACAATCAAATTCAAAAGGTGCTATTCATCTATCAAATTCAAAAGTTAAAAACAATTTAATTTACATGATTCCATTGAAAAAGTTTTCACAAATCGAAAGGACCAATGGAGGATCTTTCCATAGAGAAGGAGACTTTAGAGATAAAAATATTTTTGAACACAACACAAGCATGTACCTAAAAAGCCAACCATAAAACTTGAACCATTAATTTGAAACATATGTGTTAAATAAATCTCAACTTAATGATAAAATTCTTGGTCATGCGAAGTTGTAGTAAATACTAGTTTATATTTGAGAAATTATATTATTTATAGTTACTTAAAATTTTTAGATTTTATAACGAAGTTAATCAGGTGATATATATATTTAAATATATTAATAAGTTTAAAAAACTAATTATAAAAATTAAAACATGATTAATTATCAATATCATTATTGAAATTAAAAAAAAATTATCTTTACTACTTTAAAAACGAAATATTGTTACTTAATAAAATATTGTTAATTCTAAAATCTAAATATAACTTAATAAAATTATCAACCTATAAGCTTTCTAGTTTTTCGCAAGGAAAGAGAATTGATTAGATAGTTTCTTGAAAAAGACATCCAAAATAAATAAAAAAAATTGAATTGACAATCAAACGATTAAATTTTTAATTTTTGATTTAACGATTGAATCGATTAACTTAATAATGATTAATTTTATGAAGTATGACTTATGGGCTTAGGACATAGCCTATTTTCTACTTTCTCTTCAGCATAGTTTTGAAACAACCCATTTCAATTGCTGGAAATTATCATAGCAACATGGGGCCTGCTCAAATTTCTTTTTCTTTTTCTGTAAGTGGTTTCCCTTCCCCTTCCCTATTTTCATCCTTCACTACGGGTGGATTTTCATTGTCTACTATAGTTTTATTTCCTCTAATGTAATTTTGTCAACTCAGCTTTCAAACTTTGACATACTTTCAGCTAGCGCCTAGCAACAAATTTAATTACAGTATAAGGCTCGAGTCTAAGTATGTGGTGGTCTTAGTCTCTACCATATATAAGGATGCTTGTACAGACAACCAATACAAGTCCCGATGTTGGATGCAACCTTCGGAGATGAACTTTTAGATCTAGAAGTTCAAAGTTAAAACATGAAAAAAATTCTCAGATCTGTGTTATGCCATTTGGGCGATCAACAATCTATGTCATCGCCCTATTCTAGACAAAAGGGCTACTAAGCCACCCGCTGATCGCCAAAATATAAAGAGACACTGATGTGACCACCTGACAATAACATGACCTCAAGACTAACGCTTCCTTCTAAAGGGCAACCAACTGATAGGTCCAGCTATAAGACGCAGTAGCTCGATAACTAGCTCGGTGCTAGCTATCTCCTTGTTATGTCCTCTGACAGCATGTACCCCAATAATGCTTATAAAAGGGTAGGCAAACCCAAGGTAAAGGCAAATCATTTCCATTTTTAGTCTCTTCTATTGTATTAATATCTAAAAATCCAAAAGCTAACTTAACCATCGAAGAATGCCCCGAAGTACTAACTCTAGCACCCTTCTTACCTTCTCTGTGCCCATGACCCTGTTCGACCTCTTAGAGAGAAGCATCAACAATTGGTACCATATGTGGGAAAAGAATAAAAAACCAGTACTGACCAACATGCTAACACTATCCCATAAATCATTTCACCATTATCGAAAATAGCAAACCAAACCATAACCCAACTAACCCCTATGATCTCCAGTTTATCACACCCCCAAATATCGACAGCCCTGTCTTCTTAGTTAACCCACTCATCGCTAGCTTATTATCAAAATTTGGTAGGGCTAATCCCACCGATGACTACCATTTGCCAACCATAACCAACTGGCAGTCCTAAGCAATGCGACCATGGCTATCCCTGTAACAACAAACACCCCCACATGCCTGTTGATTCCCTAACACCCTCGATTAACCACTTTAATACCTCTACGCCACCACTAATATACACAATAACTTTTTCGACCTTGTTATCATTGTAGACACCTAAATTTGTCTAGGCTATCTTTCCCTGAAAGTCTTAAATATCCGAAAATGAAAGTGTAATGGCTACTCTGATGGAGGTCAACTTCCACCAGAGGGGTTTCATATTTTTGTAATTTTAATCAGTCATATGTAAATACTTGTATATGCACATGATGAAAAAATTCATTTTTCTAGGTCAAAAGAATAAATCTGCAAAATTTTTTTTTTTTGTTTTTCAACAAGTTCTTGACAAATTTTGGAAATTACCTCTGCGGATGATCTCACGGTCAATTTTTTTATTTTTAAGAATTTTTTGCGATTTTTTTGAAAAACTCGAGAAATCGATGGTCGAATATTTTTACCGATACTGGTGTGGTTTTATGCCAATTCTCACCTCGAAAAATCATAAATATTGAAGAAAAAATAGGTATTGGCATTTTCTACGATGAAGTGTCAAATTGTAAATTTTAGAGATTAATTTTGAATTTTGTAGTCTTACGAGTATCGTGCTCGTAAATTTTACTTTTGGTTCTTGTTGATCTATTTTTAGAAATTTTACAAGTTCATTTCCTTCACTTTAGAAATTAATTTTTTGAATAATATGTGGTCTTGAATTTATTTTACTTCAGTGTCAATAAAATTTCGTAATTTTTCTCGATATTGAAATACGAGTTATTCTTTATTCGTAAAATTTTTGGTGAAATCCTCTTGAGTTTTAAACAACAAAATTCATCTAATATTGTCATTTAACTCCCATTAAATCAGTTTCAAAAAATTCAATTTATTTTATAAATTTTAAAATTTTTCCTGTTATTGATATATAAAGTTTCCACTTTGTAAATCTCTTCAATAGGATTTTTCGTATTTAATAATTTTTAAAATTCTTTAAATATTATTTTTTAATCCATATTAATTCAGCTCGTAAAAAATTAATTTATTTTACGAGTTTTTAGTTTTTTTTCATATTTATCAATTTTTCCTGGTAAAGGTTTTTCTCGTAAAATTTTACGAGTTTGCTATTTTTAAATTTTTTTATACAAA
>JBBYHM010023847.1:0-10370 GCA_038381775.1 Adansonia rubrostipa
AAATTAAATTAAATTAAGTTATATTTGATTTGATTAATTTTGAATTTAGATGGTGCGAAAATGTACATCATCTTAAATACAACATATTTTATTTTGAATTTAAATTATTTTGTTTTGGATTTAAATCATATTTGTATTTTATTTAACGAGAATTCTTCTATAAAATTCTTTTCATGGTTAATAATATCAAAGTTCTAAAGTTGAATTTCAAATCACATTACAAAATCTTAAACTTTCATTTAAAAAAAATATTAATAGAATTACAACACTAATAATTTATATTGGTTATAAAATTTTTGATTAAGTTTGATTCAAGCGTCAAGTAATACTAATGCAGTTGAGATTAAACATAATATATATTTTTAATCGTGTTTAAAATTTTAATTTTTGTTTTTCACTTACAAGTAGTGCCTTCACTTATCTTATTATTTTTCTCACTTTCATAATAGCTATAATTTTTTATTTTCTAAACTTATTTAAGTAATAATTTGTATGTAAATCTATAAACTACAATTCAACTTTGTCATTTAGAGATAAATTTGATAATTTTAAATATGATAAGATTTTAAGATATTAAAAAGTTAATAAAAAGATAACATCGTACAACAAATAACATTAACATGATATATATATATACATAAATTTATCAAAATTTAAATAACATATATTATTTACTTGTCAAAATTTATATAAGTTTATCAACTTAAGTTTAACTTTGACATAAAAAATGAATATACAATAGGTACCTCTGTGCAAGTTTCAAGATTTGCTTAAATGTTAAAACTTAAACGAATGCCTTAGACTTAACAAATTTTGTGTTAATTTGAGTTTTAGGTAGACGTGTTCATAGTTGAGGTGTTTATAAGCCAAGTTACTCATTTAAGCCTGGGGCTAGCTTGATATTTAAGAAGGTTGATAAAAAATGTTAAACTTGAAAAATGGGCTTAAGCAAAAAATTAAATGAGCCGAGCTTTGGCTCTCATTTTCAAGACTTGAGTCTAGTTACCATGTTTTACAATTATATAATATATACTAATTTTATATTTTTTTATATTAGGTAATTTTTATCATATAACTAATAGATATATAAAATTACAATTGTAAATATTAAAAAATATGATAAGTTATTTAAATTTTAAAACTTAATAAAAGAAAAATATTAAATTAGAGGCTTATACAAGCATAAATAATATTAACATCACATTTAAGTTCGGCTCGGCCCAAGAACACCTTTAGTCCATAAGTCAAACCACGACTTACAAATTTTGAATTTTTTATCCTGGCCCTTTTCATTCAAATTGATCCATCGTATTACTTATATCTACTATTTATAATTAAAAAAATTAAAAAAATTATTTTTATATTAATATTTATATATTTTATAATTAAATTTAAATAAAAATTTTATTAATAAATATTAATTTAAATTGAATCAACGAAACAAAAAAAATCTATTTAAAACCAGGGCCTTTTAGGTCAACCAAATTACCTGATATGTGGATGAGTTTAGTCGTGAGAGAAACACTGTTTAGGCAGCGGTGAGGGTGGGGGCGACGCATTTTTGTCTTTCCATGTCATCAATGGCAACTGAATAGTGAGCCCCAGGTGACAATCACGTCTACGTGGCGGGATATCTATCGAGGGCGGCCAAACTTCTTTAAGATCACGCCCGTTAGTCATCCAATGATGACGTAACCCAAAACCTGAAACGCGTTTAGGCGAGATTGTCGTTTGAGGCCCACTCGATTACATGTCGACTGTTAAAAAGGCCTAACTCTGAATCTCTCTCTCTCTCTCTCTCCCCTCTGGAATCTGACCTTAACAAAACTTCGTTAAGCGTTGATGGTGGGACCCTATCTAGTCGAATTGACGTAATTGACCTTTAGAAATACTACTATTTTAATTTAAACTTTTAATATTAATAAAAATTCGATATATATAAAATTTTCAGAAACTGTTTCTCACATGATTAAACTTTCAAATATGACGTAAGATAAAATTTAAATAAAAATATTAAATTAAAAAAAAAAAACCCTTTGGGATATAACATTAATAGTTTGATCTTAACATCTAAGAAGTTGCAGTAATTTTTATTGTATTATTTTTATTTTTTACTCGTAATTCAACTTGTGGATTTTTTAACGTGAAAAAGTTGATGGAAATTTTTATTTCGTAAAAGTTTAAACATTCGATTTATTATAATATATATTTTTGGGAGATGTTCACTAATATCGATTAATATGATTTTTTTTTTAAATAGTATATTACTCTAATTGAATTTTAATATATGTGCTCGATTGTAAATAAAAATGAAAATACAAAAAAAAAAAATTGCTAGAATTGATTGGTGGATGTAGGAAATGGTAGAATATTTGAAGCAAGCACTTACATTTCTAGGATTTTTTTTTTAAATATTTATATTCGATATATATTTGGGTATAAGTAAAATAGCATAATTCTTTAAATATATAAAAAATTTTAAAAAATTAAGTGTATATATATATATTCATATTGTAGGTGATAACAGTTCCGTCAGATTTTACAAAATAATCTCGGTTAAGTGTAATATTTTAATTTTTTAAAAACCAAATTGAAACTGATAGCATTTATTATCGAATCAGCCCAAACTAAATTCTAGCGATTTAGATCAATTAGGTTCATTAGTTTTTAAAATTTTAAAAAAATTGTATGGCATTTTAAAGTTTTTTTAATTATTTTTAAAATAAAATATTTATTTTTATATTATACAAAGTTAAGATCAATTAAAAATAAAATTTAATTTCATTCGAGTTGTGGTTTTTTAATAAATGAATCAACAATTGAATCTACTCGAATATTTAATTTATATTCAAATTAAAATTAAACTAAAATTAATAAAAATTAAATTAATTATAATTGAATTAAATATTATAATTTAAATTAATTTTTAATTTATTTAATATTTTACTTAATTTTATAAATAAAACACGCATTTATATTTTATATTCAATTTAAATCCGGATAAGGTCGGCAACCACTTTAGTTGGTAGGCCACTTGGTGTAAGAGAGTTAGAAAATTGAACAAGTATGTGCAGGACAGTCAGAAAATTGAACAAGTATCCGACAAAGTTCTGCAAAGAGAAAAAATCACTGCACTGCCTTGCCTTAAGAATCATGTCGTGTAGGACTCAAACTGTTTTTGATTGCACGGGGTGGGTTTTGGAACACTCTGTCGTGTGCCTAAAACCAAACTAAACATGCATCTTCAACGCAATACTTATTTTTAACAAAGGTTATTTTTAACAAAGGTTAATCTATCATATGATCTTCGTATTATAATTTAATTTATAATTTAATATTTAAAAAAATTTATAATTAAATATTTAAATTTTACTTCAATTATATATATTAATCGAAAGCTTAATGATGATATTGTGTTATTTTATATTAACTAATAAAATCATGACATGCTGCATTGTGGATATCTCAACAACACCATATCAATACTTTGGAAATTTTCAAATTTAAAAAATAAATAAAAATAATTTTTTGTAAATGGTGAGTGATGTATTACAATTCTATTGATTATAAAAAATGATACGTGCTAAACATTAAATTAATATATGTGATAAAAATAAAATTTAAATATTTAATTATAAATCAAATTATAATACAGATCAAATGATTTATTAACCCTTTTATCAAATATAATTGAATAAGCATATTCTTATATCATTAAAAAAGGATTGCTACATGCATCATGAAATTAATGAATTGGATAAAGTGAAACCTTTTATGAATAAATGAATGAATTGAATAATCAAATAAAAAAATCTCCGTTTTTTACATGAATTTTGATTTTCTATGCCTTTTTAGTTTTCTTTTGTAACTTTTTGAAAACAATTTTAATCTTCATTTACGTATATTCGTTTTCTATTTTATGATTGAATTTTACACAAAATCAAGATGGTAGATGTATTCTATTGTTAAGTCCAATATTTATTAAGATAAGAGACACAATATCAAGTCTAGCCATTAGATTGGCGAGGTTTATAGTGAATCTAGTAATTCATATATTTAAATTATATTTGAGTATTTTTACGTGTTATAATCGATCTTATTTAATTTTTTTATATACTTTTATAAATTTTGATATGTTTATTAATTATTTTATATAGATTTTAACATAATTATGTATTTGTGTCATGTTTATATTTTTTTATATCATGTCATATTTTATATTATGTTTTAGTTATTTTAATCATGTTGTGTAATCATATCGTATCTAAAGTTGCTAAGTTTAGTCAATTGATTAGACAATCCAAATCTTTGAAAAGGTACGAGGTATTTTCATCCTCAAGAAATTTTTACTTTCTAAAGTTTTTTTCCTTCACCTTTGAATATTCACCGACTTAGGCATCAGATATTGGAATTCAAATGTCGAGGCCCTTTTAACTGTTTCTATGCTAGATTTTATATAGTCAACATGACAATTAAGTGAACCATGATAATTATTTTAATTTTTTATTGATGTGATATTATTTAGATAAATTCTATTGAAGATAAAATACTCTAATGATAAGAGTTAAAGGTAATTAAACTATACAATGGTTAGTAATTAGAATATAGACTATTTGATGGTAGAATACAATTTCAATTAGTTATGTAGTCTAGATCCCTGGTCTAGTTTATATGAATTGTATGTATATCATTATAAGGTAATTATAAAAAATTAAAGAAATATACTAGAACGCATATACAAACTATTCATTTTTGTGTTTTGGGAGCAAGTTCGTGTTTCTTGATTAACAATGGCTGAAGGGACATTTGTTAAATTAAATCTTACATGTGGCATCAGTGCTAGGGTCTTTGGCTATATTGTTTAGATGATAGCCACATGTAAATAGATATTACGTAATTATTATTGGTTTTACATTAGTATGAAACTCGAAAGCTTCATTATACAAATAAATCTTACTGTAGTCCATGAAACTCGAAAGCTTCATTGTTATATGAATTGTTTGTATATCATTATAAGGTAATTATCAAAAATTAAAGAAATATACTAGAACGCATATACAAACTATTCATTTTTGTATTTTGGGAGCAAGTTCGTGTTTCTTGATTAACAATGGCGGGAGAGACGTTTCTTAAATTAAATCTTACATATGGCATCAGTGCTAGGTTCTTTGGCTATATTATTTAGATGATAGCCACATGTAAATAGATATTACGTAATTATTATTGGTTTTACATTAGTATGAAACTCGAAAGCTTCATTATACAAATAAATCTTACTGTAGTCCATGAAACTCGAAAGCCTCATTGTTATGTTGGTATAAAATATTAATAATTGTTGTTTTATGTTGTACATGTAAATCATGAAATATTATTTTTGATTTTTTTTTTCATTCAATTTTAAGAATGCTTTTTATGAAGTAGTGATTCGATCACGCCTTCGAGTCTTTAGTTTTATGAAACTAAGGTAAAACCATATGAAACCTGTTAGCTCTTGTGGCGATAAAATCAAGAGAGGTGAATTGATTTCTAAAAGGCAATTAAAAATTTAAATTGCAAATATAGAATTTGGAAAATTCAAATAATAAACTTAAACTTGCAAGTTAGTGAATAAATAAATTAATTAAGAGAGTAGAGATAGAAGATTAAACTCAATAATTTATAATGGTTCAGCCTCATGCTTACATCCTCTCCTTTAGTTTCACTGTCAAAGAAAACCACAAGTCAATAACTAGAATTGTTACTTTTCAAGCATAAAGGATAATCTTTACAACTCTCTATCTTTTAAGGCTTCTATAAGAACTTTTTCCCCTTTATCTTTTCCAGGCTAGGATATAACTTTTCTATTTTTGTAAGGCTATGGTAGTAACCTCTTCTTTTTTAAAAAAGGAATTTGGTGTAAACAAAAAGGACTTCTAAAAGTTAGGTGTTACAAGGTTTGAATTCAACAAGGAAGAATTAAAATGATTTAAATACAAAGGAATACAAGAGAGACATGAAAATTAAGCTTAAAACTATAAGAACTTGAAAGCTTTGAGAGAGATGAATAATGTAGCTTAATTTCCTCTCTTGATATCTCTTGCATTTAGAAGTATTGGAGAGTCTTTTTTATAGCTTGGGAATGATTTAGGGTCATTGGAAAGTGATTAGGTTGACAAAGAGTCATTGGATGCTTGATAAATTTGTCTTTCCATTTATTCCAGCATTGAATTATAGATATTTGAACACAGGATATCTATACTTGCTTTTATAACCCTTGAAAAGTATGATCGTTGGAAGTTAAGGTATCAATACATTTTTTTATATTCCAAATCTATCCTTAACCCCTTTATAATTAACTTACCTGAAGAGAACATTACATGCCCACGCCTTTTTGAACCTGTAACTTCTACGAAAAAGGTATTGATCCTTTATAAGAGAAGTACCAACACTTTCTCTTGAAGTATGGATACTTTCTTACCTTCAAAAAATAGCTAGCTACTAGAAAATTTATATTGATACAAGCACCGATACTTGCATTAAAAACCTTATAAATAATGATTTCTTTCCTTTTCGAAAGATGTTAACTTGTTTAAAAAATAATTTATACATAAGTACACATTTAAGAACATGTATTTTTTTTAGAAAACTAAGGACTCTAAAGAATTTTGGTATTTTTCAAAATATTTTTAAAATGATTTAAGGAAAAATAATACATTGAAAAGATTCAAAGAAGAATACTAAGTTAAAAAAATTTATACTCAAGTTAATTAAGCTTGAGTTTTTTTTTATATCAAAACCAAGATTAATTTAAAACTAACATAGCTAACAAAACCAAATCGTATCTGTTGTGGGTTTTTGAAACCCAAAAATTTTGATTGTATGTTTTTTGTGACTTTTAAGCAAATTGATACACAGGTTATGTAAATCTTATGTTAAATCGTGTTAATACATGGTTAGTTGCGTAAACTATGATTTGCAAACATGAGAATTTCATTAAAACAAGAAGCAAACTCAAATGGGTCGCCAGAAACCCAATGAGTGGGCCTTAACCTGGTTAGAGGTATAGTGCAATGTGTAAGGCATTGTCCTATAGCTATTTTGGCCCCATTTTTTCCAAGACCTGGTTATTTTAAAATTTTAATTTTTTTTGAATTTAAAAATACATGAAAGATTTATTGTTTAATATTTATGTTTGATTGAATAATAAATATGTCTATGCATAAAAATTCTTTGATTTTAATTCATGATAAGATATTTTACCATATTGAGAATATTTTGACAGTATATACTCTTCCTATAAAGGATCCTAAAATTCATATTCTCAACCTAAAGTTAAGTGCATATTTTTATGTCAAAGATTTTGTTGGCATTACATTTGTAATGTGTACATACATATGTGTATATATATATATATATATATATATATATATATATCATGAAATAAATGGATTATGATCTTGTACATAATTTATGTGAGAGATAAAATGCATGTCATGAAATGCATAAATTATGTTATGATTTTGGAATATGTTATAGCATAATAAATTCATATTTTGCTGTTATATGTAAATTTTTACTTCATAAAGAAATAATATCATTGTTAAGGATCTAAATCACCAGTTTAATATTATTTATAGAGTTTTAAGTTACTTGATTAGATAAGTTGGTAGTTATTTAAAATAAATATTTTTCTTTAAATAATTACATATAGTAAGTGATCTATAAAGATTTAGATCATAAAATTTATCATTTGATGATCTTTGTATATATTTTGAGCTATTAAATCAATATATGCAATTATTTATGGTATATACATGTATTATGTCATTATTGAGAATCTAAATCAATTACTTGGGTTAATCATAGCATCTTAAGTTGATTGATTGAGTTTAAATTAGTAATTATTGAAAATAAAGTTTTCTTTAAATAAATAAATACGGAGAATTACATTAATATGTAATTATTTATGCTATAATTGTAATAATTTAGTGTTGTTAGATTTACCACGCAAGTGCACATATCGTTAACATGAAATATAGGTAAAAGTAGAGTGTCGTTCTTGTTAGCTATATTAGTTTTGAATTAATATTGGTTTTGATATAACTAAAACTTAAGTTTAATTAGCATGGGTTTAAATAATTTCAAGTTAGTATTTTTTTATGAATTATTTTGAAAACAATTGAAAATACTACAATGTGTTTTAACTCTTTTAAGCACTTAAAAACGTGTTCCTAATGCATACATTTGTATAAAACACTTTTGAGATAAGTTTTATTTGTTTTAAAGTCAAAAAAAACCTTTAGATGATTTTTATCTAAATGTATTAATACAATGCTTGGCAATAGCTAAATAACCTTGAAACCGTAGATTTACAATTCATATTGTTCATGTATTGATATTAGACTATTCAACAATCATATGTTGTAGGAGTGAAGGCAATATATTGATACACAACATAACATATTGATGTAAACTGGAGGGAATCACTCAAATGAAGTCCCCAAAGGCTATATTCCTTCACTAATCATCCCTAACAGTTGTATACATGATCAAGATTATAAATAAGCCTCTCCAACACCTCCAACAAGATAATGAACCAAAAGATTAAGCTTAAAGTCATATTTTTCATCTCTCTCATATTTCTAAGTAGTTTATTGTATATAAGATTCATTCTTTCTATCCATTCTTGTATTCCTTGTAATTCTATCTTTGGAATTATCATTAATTATGCTTAAACTCTTATAAACACCTAGCCTTTATAGGTTTTATTTGTTTACACTCAAATCCTTATAAAAAGAAGAGGTTCCTACTTAGCCATTGAAAAGTAGAGAAATATTTTATCTTAGTCACAAAAGACAGAGGGTAGAGGCTACTATCTTAGTCTAAAAAGATAAAGAGTGTAAATGTTATACTTTATCCTAGAAAGATAGACAATTTAAGTTAGTGAATAAGGAAATCCGAGGAAGTGAGGCCAAATAGAGGACTAAGGCAATTAAGGCCAAACGTTTCTAAATACTTTAGTTTGCTTCTCTTTCCTTAACTCTTTAATTATTATGCACTAACTTGCATTCCAAATATCATTGTTCAGATTTTGCAATTTAAGTTATCAAAGTTTTATTTTGCAAAAAGATTTTGAGAAATTAATTCACCCCTTTTTGATTTCATTCACCACTAAAGGTCTACTAGTTCCCATGAGAAATTGTTCTAAATTCACTAACTTTTAAAATTTAAATAATTTAACCTTATCTAAACAACCGATTAAAATATTATAAAATAAAATTAAAATTAAACTAAAATTAAGTAAATGGCAAAACAAATAAAATAAATAGAGTTTACTTATCAATGAGAAAAGCTTAAGATTTCAACTTCCCTTAACACTTCAATTGAATTTATTTTACCCTTTTAACTTGATTAATAACAATTAGTTGTTAACCTAGAATTCTAATTTATTTATAAATATCTTCCTATGGCTTTATACAAATATCTCTTTTAACTAATTTGCGATATTCCTATGTAAATCGAATTAAAAAGAAACTTATTAACCTTAGACTCTAGTTTGGTTGCATATGGCATGTTCGTATACTCCTACTCAACATGTAGATCAATTCATCATAATAAATGAATTTAAAAAATCTGTCATTCAATCCAGGTCTAAACACAAAATGCCATTTTTCAAGTTTATTAGGGTTATTAAATTTATCTAATTGGCGGCCAAACAATTAGAAACATTAAGAACAAGATTGAACAAACAATTCAAATATTAGTAATTAAAGCAAAGAGGTTTAACTAATCCAAACTACATGTTGAGTTCTATTATAACCTTAGAAAATTAATTTTAGTTTAGGTTGATTAAATAAAACACAAAATATTGGAGTCTTACCATCATAAATATTACAATAAAGATAAAAAGATTAAAGGAAAGAAAAAACTAAGAGTTGTTGAGTCTTGTCTAAAAAGCTTTTTCAATGTTCTTTGATTTCAAAAAAACATTATTAATCATATAAAAAAGTAAAAAAGCAAACAAATAGCGAAAGCTGGCTATCAGAATCGAACTGATGAGCATCACATTACAAATGCGATGCTCTAACCTCTGAGCTAAGCGGGCTCAAATAATAGAAATTTTGTATCCATAGGAATTTAGCAAACTATTATGATCTTATCTATTAACTATCTATTATTTATTCATAATTACTATGAATTATTAATATGAATTATAGACTAGAATTTATAAAACCTAGAATTTCTAATTTTTAATGCCATACTTAATATAACATATTTAATACAACAATGGTAGATTCAATCTAATATTCAATCTAATATTGATAGAATATAATAATTAAGAATATTTTAATTCTATTTAAAATTTAAAAAATTATTTTAATTATTTAATT
>JBBYHM010023868.1:0-10369 GCA_038381775.1 Adansonia rubrostipa
TTTTATTCCAAGTCCGGATGTATTTGAGTAATCCCACACATAAACTAATCTAATAAGATATAATGGGGAAGATTTATATAATAATTCTATCCCGTTAAGTGGTTTTTCAAGAGAGAGAATTTGAAGCGTTTAAATTCCATCTCGAAGAATTTTAAATTCTCCATTTTATTTTTCATAAAAGAATTAAATTTTATAATTTTATGAATTGACTGGTGGAGTCAAGTTTTAAAACACTAGTGCAGCTAGGGAAAAAAAATAAAAAGGATAAAAGAGAATTCAAAGAAAAAAGAAACAAATGTGAAAGAAAATGAAAAATAAAGAAGAAAAAAAAAACGAAAAGAAACCCAAATTTTACACACTAAATAGAAAGATTTCTATTTAATACATAAAAAATGTCATGTTATTTTATTAAAACTTTTTAAAAATAAAAATAAATATAGTAATATTTTAGCAGCCATGGACTCTTTGAAATAAAAATATTATTTTGGAGATTTTTTTTATTTGAATTCTTTTTGTATGCACTTGCTCAATTAATTCAATAGTTTTATCCATCGTTTTTCAAAATGAAAATCGATTCTTTAATTATCTAAATAAAAATTTGACAAGAATATTAAGATATATCGATAAGGATTTGCAATTTTTGTAATAGCAATATTGAGTTTTCGATTCATATGATTAAGCTCTTTCTACACATTCTCTGTAATTTTTTGAATTTTCTTAGCTTTTTTCTAACTAATAATTTTTTTTGAACTTTCTCTCTTTATGCAATTCTTGTATTTTTTTTAATTAAATTCTAATAATTGATACATTCTCTAAGGTCAAGATTAAATTTTAATGGTAAATATGGAATAGAATTATTTTAAATATAATAATATTCTTATTTTATTTTTTTGGAACATAGTATTATTCCATTAATATATACCAAAATGTGGGGGTTTTTTTTTAAATGGTAATTTTTATAGGATGTGGGTATTTTTTTTTAAAAAAAGTGAGTAATTTTCCTAAGAATATTTTAATAACACTAATCACTTTAGAATAGTATAGATTCTAGTTCTTGCGAGAAAGCTAAACATTGACAAGTAGTCTTATTATTTATTTATTTATTTTTAATTTCAAATTTAGCTAGTGAACAATCTTTTTTGTCTTTATTTTCTTCTTTATGTTCACCAACTTCACTCTCCATTTTCTATTCTTTTAAAACTAAATTGCAAACAATAATATCATAACCAAAAGAAATGACAAACTAAAGAAATAAAAATATACTGTCATCCATCTCCTTTTTTTTCCTTTTAATTATATTTTTTTTTATAAAATTAAAAATTTTAACCTTTTTACTTTTCAATTTTTTTTTTGTATTAAATCATGAAATACCAATTTTATAAAAAAAAATTTTAAAATAAATATTAAAAGCTAGGTACTGCTTTAACTTCAATGTTCAAAGGCTAAACCCACTAACCAACCAAGTTTTTTGTTTTTCCAAGGATTTCTCGTCAGATATTGTTTAAGATTCATTGCACTCTCGCCGCCAAGATTTTTCCAAGGGTTTCTCGTCAGATACTATTTACCAATCAAAACAAGTGCCGTATGATTAGTAAGCACGATCATATTCAATTATTCATCATATAAGTGTATTTTTGAAGAAAAATAATAAAAAATTTTGAATAATATTAATTTTAGATTGTGTTTATTTTTTTATTATTTTAAAAATTTATTTAATTTATTATGTTTAATATTATCAAATCTAATTGAGAGATTTAATATGTCTACCATTTATTTATTTATTTATTTGATAATTTGATAGTAGAGAGGTGATGTTTAGAATCGAATTCAAACTTACATACCAATCTAATGTACTCTTAACTACTAAACTAAAAAGTTATTAACATATGTTTACCTTGAACAAATAATGTAATTAATTGGATCCGGTTAATCGAATTTTATGATAACGGCTAAATATTTTTTAATTTATATTTTAAATATTTGGCAGAATATTTTCTACTCTTCGGATGGCTGCACACATCACAGTTTGGCTGCTGCCCTTTGTTTTTTAACATAGTCTAGTCGCTCCCAAAAGTAGCAAGCAGACAAGTTTATATAGTTTAAGTTCTTTATTTAAGTTAGTTTGATTTATAAATTTATTTTATTGTTTAAAAATATTAAAATATTATTTTTTATTAATATTTATATAATTTATAATAAAATTTAAATAATAAAAAATTTAAATAAAGTGATAATAATTTGAATCTAGCTTACCCGTAATGAGCCAGGTGTTCCTGCAAGACGAACACTATTGAAAAGAAAGAAGCCCCAGTTGTCTTGCACCCTTGTCCCTCTGATCATCCTAGGTGGAACAACCATAGCCTTAGAAACCCAAGCCAAGACACATGGCTGTGGACCCAAGACGCTCAACGTGCCCAACAAATATATATGTCATGTCAAAGTATTGTTTTCAACTCTTGATGGCTGCTCTTTTAATTCCTAACAAAATGTCAAATTGATGACATCACATCACTCAAGCAACAAATTACGGATACAGGCAAAATAAAAGACGGCAGCAAAGAATATTATTGTATTAAAAAGAGGTGAAGTACAAAGATGGCCGATTTGGGCACTTGAAAAGAATAAGTTACAATTTACTCTTTGTTCTATTTAGGTGCAGTATTAATTTTATTACTTAGAAACGAGCTCCAAAGGTAATTCACAGGGGCGATCATTATCCGGATGAACGGTCATGAAATTAGAAGGATACTGAGTGACTTTAAACTGTTGCTCACCACCGTTTCATTATCCAATTTGGGAACTCGTCCCTTTCAACGATAATTACTCTGGTAATTCAAAGTGGGATTGGATTAATCAGCAATGAAGTGATCCCACCTTTAGCAGCTTTCCCAACATGAGTGTAACCATCTCCTTCTCTATAAAGCACATCCATGACCCTTGCAAGGTTAAGACTTCGATAAAGAACCGGTGTTGGCATTTCGGTTGGTTTCAAGAACTCTTCATTCACATCTTTCCAGGAACTCTCGATGTGCTTGTTGAACTCATCGTATGCCTCTTGTGCTGAAACGCCGTATTGTTCCATGTAACACTCGATGGCTGAGCAATCGTCTTCTCTCCGATGGTTGAACTATACACGGAAAAAAAAATTAAGATTAATTGCTTGATTTGGGACTAAGCATTTGACTCGATATTGAAGATTTTATGAAGAACGTATTAATTTAGCAATTTATAGTATATACCTTGTGTTCAGCAACGTCATCCATGAACCTGCATATTATAGTGGAAGCTTTGATGATCTTAGGGTCACTGGCTGCCCATTTAAAGGTCTCAGGGGTTATAACGTCTCCCATGCCGACGAAAGCTGTGATAGCAAGCATGGCATAGCCAGAGGTTGGCAGTGCATTATCCCTAAACTCGTCGAATGTTGGTTTATAGTTTTGATGCGTCCATTTGGCCTCGAGAAGGTAAGCTTGAGCAAGTCGGATCATCTGGTGGTTCCATCAAAATTCATCAACTATTAATGAAAATTCTAGATCTATATGTTTATGATAAAAAAATTGGTTAATTAATTTGTGGATGATCATACGGTTATATTGATGTTTATTACTATCAATCTACGTACCGCCTTTCTTGCATACTCGACTCGGTATTGTCTCCCATCTGCCAATAGCTGTTCCATTTCTTCATAAACATCTAACAGTGCCTTATAGCTTATTTTCATGTAATCTGGGAGTTGATCCATGCATCTAATATCCCACCTAAAAAACAATTGCAAGGATATTACATTTAATTTGGAATAAGTTGATCATATATATATATATATATATATATATATACTTCAAAATTAAAAATCTAAACTCAGGGCATAATCTAAGTAGTTAATGCAGTCACCCTTAAAAGGTGATATTTAGTGAGTTTAGGATTTAAATTTTAATACCCCATCCTTAGGTTATGATCTTTTTTATGTCAAAAATAAATTCAAAATGAATTTTAATTTGTAATGCAACAAATCTAACCTCTCAATTGCATTTGTATAAGGAATGAGCTCATCATATGTTGCATATGAATCGTACGTATCATCTACAATAGATGCCATGGCAATTACTTTTGTCAACATTTTTCTACCAAGAGAGTATTGTGGCTCGAAGTACACTCCCATTATCCAAAAATAACCTTCAACAACTCTATCTCTTGCAAATGGTAGCTTTCTTGTAAAGTCCAAATCTTTCCACCACCTAAAACATCGTAACCACGTTAGCACAATCTAAAATTTTAGATTTATACTCGTAAAAAAAATATTAAAGATTATATGATCTATTGATAGAATGTTAGATTCATAGTTTTAACGATCAAAGTTCAATTTCCAAAAATCTTAAACACTGACCTACAAATCTCACTTAGCTCTTTCCTATGCAAAAGTTGCAACAAGTTGAAATCGATCTTTGCAAACTTCAGCAGTGCTTCATTATGGGATTCAACATCTTGATATATTGAAATGTATTGCCTAGCCTCAACCCTAGGCAAGCCCCTTCGGATTGATTGCTTTAAAGCATGAGCAACATGTTCTGATAGAGGATAGTCTAAAGCTGTTACTGCAAGAGTTAGGTGAGTGGTGGTGAAAGAAATTGCTTCATCAAGTATATCTTCCCCCTGCACCCTCATATAGGAAGCTTCGTAAAGTTCCAACATTCCTCGCACATCATTGGTCAAGGATGGCTTGAAATTCCCTTTATCATCTTTGAACTTGTTGAATGCCTCTGCTCAAACATTCCATGGTATATATATAGACATGAATTACTATTCTCTATACAAACAGTAAAGTTTTTTAAAGTATTTCACAAACGATTTAGAGGATTATTATGTGTCAATCCTATAAACCATTTGGTCCAAAAACCTTAAATAATAAAAAATGTACTGAGAGTTACTAAAATTTAAAATTTAATTACCGCATGAAACATTGAAGCCATGCTCTCTGAGTAATCGGAATCGAAGAGCTGTAGTGTAGAGGTTATTCTCAACATCATTGCTGCAATTATGGTATATTTTTTCTAATTCATCTTCAATCTCTTTCTCAAAATGATAACTGACACCCAATCTTTGGACAGCGTCAATGAAGGGCAACTTTTGGTTTGAATTATCCATAGGTGCCACAAGCATCTTCTTTACCTCTTCTTTCAATTCTTCATATTGTAGTTCAGTTGTAGCATCAATTTCCTGCTCAAGAAATGAAAATTAATTGGTATTAAATAACTAAATAATTAAAAAAAATCCTATTCCCATAAAGATTTCAATACTTTTCGAGTAAATCTTTAAATGAAACTTGAAAAATAGATAAAAACTTCATACTTTTGATTTAAACCTCAAAATTTTCATTTTTTTGGTAAGATTAAGAATAAAATTTTATAAAAAAATATATAAAAATTACCGTATCAGGACAATTCAGGAACATATCTCCCCAAATGCCAGGATGAAAATCAGCCTTGGGACGATTTTCCATGTTGGAGGAAATGGCAGTATTAATGGGTGAAGCAATAACTGGAGAAGCCATGGAAATGGTAGTGTTGGAAGCAAATTATATTCAAAGGTTAATTTGCTGCCTTTGCTACTCTTTATTTTAAAACACAGATTTGTACGAGTCTGAGTGTGCAATTGCTGCATGTATATATAGATACAAGATTGCCCATTGAAGTCAAAAAAGACAACTTAAATTGAGGAAATTATAAATGTTTATAAATTTATGTGTATACATATATAATATATTTTTTGGTGTAGGGTACTCCAATCAAGGAGGAATGCAAATAGAGTGAAAATTCATTTGGCATGTTCTTTTCTTTGTTTCAGTTTTTCTAAGTTGGTGCCTCAAAAACATGACCAAATATCAAATTTAGAATTGTGTACAAAATATCTTTTTTTTAACCCTAATTCAATCCGATTAATTCATATAATTATTATTAAAAAATAATATTTAATATGAATAGTTTTAAACCTCCGACATGAAATGTTATTTAAAATTAAGTACAAATAGTATTTTTCTAAACTCGCATCCTAGTCTAACAAATTTATATAATTATTTTTAAAAAATAATAACATATACGAAATTTGAATTGTAATATTTATAAGTTTTTTTATTTTCAAACTACGTTTTTTATAAAAAATAATTTTTTTATTTGACCGAATTTAAGTCTTCAATCCATTAGCTAGCAGTCTTCGTGATCAGTCTGATGTTGTAATTGTTGAAATTTCTTAGGGAACAACAGTAGCCAGTTGCGGAAGCTTTTGTAGCATCCATGCAGAAAATAACCCAAAAAAAAAATGGTGGACTACGATTTTATAGCATTTAAAACACTAACATATATTGATATAAACATTAAAAAATTCGAACATGCTCAATAACATAAGTGTGTATATATATATATATAATTTGGATTGAATTGATGAGACTTAAGGTTAGATTTTAATAAGTTAGATCGCCAGACTTAATCTAGGTTACTAAAAATATTTCTATTTTAATTTAATAATAAAAATAAATAAATATTAATATAAATTTTTTAAAAATATTTAATATATTTTAAATAATAAAAGAGCATTCAACTGCAGTCTGATAACAGGCAACTTGAGCTCCTCGTTATTATTGTTTAATAGGTAACGTAAAATGAAGTCAGACGAAAAAAATGGGAATCTCTTATTACTTAATTAATTAATATAATAATAATTATCAAAAAAATTTAATATAGTATTATGTTAGCAGCCATGGACTCCTTCTGAAATTAAAATATTAAGCTGGCTGCTGGCTGCTGGCTGCTGGTTGTATTCTCTTTTTAATTAAATTCTAATAATAGATACATTCTCTTAGGACACGTTTAAATTTTAATAATTTAAATTGAATACAATTATTTTAAATATAACAAAATTCTTATTTTATTCCTTTTCTTAAAATATAGTATTATTCCATTAATTAATATATATATATATATATTAGAATTTAGTACACTCAATTTGACAAGGTGTGTGTTTCTTTAAAAAAATAGTAATATTTTAATAAGATATTGCTAATTTAAAAAAAAAAGGTAATTTTTTTAAGAGTATTTAATAATTATTTTAAAATTTATTTTGTTAAAGATTATTAAGAAAATATTCTCAAATTTATATTTATTATTTTAATAATTTTAAATATATTTGATAGTTTTACTAACATAATTAATGTCACGAACACCGAGAAAGGTCATAGCATTGACCAGTAATCTTATCCGTCTCTTAATTCCAAATATATCGACTAAACAAGGCAATTCTAATTTTAAATCAGAATCAATTAGGACAGAAATAAAATATTAAATTAAATTTTTTTCGATGTTAAGGTAATTGTTATAAATAACCATTGACTATGCAAAATGGGCAGTAGAACAATTTTTTGTCTTAGTTTTTCTTTTGTCTATATTATTATTATTATTATTATTATTATTATTTTCATGTTCACCAAATTCACTATTCATTCTCTAGTCCTTTTAAAATTAAATCACAAAAAAAAGAAAATCGTACCCAGAAAATTTTAAAAAAAATTATAAAATATACTTTTTTTGTTCCTTTTTATGAAAAATTATTATTTTTACCTTTTTACAATTGAAAATTTTTTTAGTATTAAATCATGAAAAATCAATTTTATTAAAAAAATTAAAATTATTATTAAAAGCTAGGAACTGCTTTAAATTCCATGTTGGAAGGCTAAATCAACCACCAACCAACCACGATTTTTCCAAGAATTTCTTGTCAGATATTGTTTAAGATTCGTTGCACTCTTGCCGTCGTGCTTATATAATTCTTATAAAAGAGGCGTGCGAGGACCAAAGTTTCTTATTTTGTGTTTCATGTTATCGTCACTTTCGTTGTAGGTTCACAGCGATCAATTTTATGAAGTTTCTTCTTTGATTTTGTCAATACAAATCATGCTTTGTTTTATAATATATATATATATATATATATATATATATATATATATATATCTTAAGAAGTCTTCCAAGTGTATTCTTTTTTTAGTAGAAGTGCTACCTACTTTTTCAACGAAAGTGTTCTATCATGTTAATTTTTTTTTAATTTTTTATTAATAAATTGACCAAGTTAATTATAATCACATGTTAAAAATAATGGGCTATTAAGACAATCAACATGTTTAGGTTTGTATGTTGTAAAAGTAATAACAAAGAGTATAATTAACTACATCTGGTTAATCAGTGTATATAAATATGGTTAAAATTTTTAAAATTTTTATTTTAAGTATGGTGCTATAGGTAAAGAGAGGTGGATAAAGTATATTTTACTTCTTTAGTTTTAAAAAAGAATAAAGAATAAAATGGAAAGTTTGTGAACAAGTAAAGAGAAGAAAAGGACAAAAGATAGTTCAACTATATGTGGCTGAATTTTTCGAAATAAAAATGGATGAGGTCACTATTTTTTTTTTAAAAAAAAGATAATTATTCAATTTAAAATAATTATATTAAGAAATATGAAGTATACAATATGTAAAAAGTATATATATCATTAGCTTTAATTACCAACTTTTTGTTATTTTCTGCGGGGACGCTTCAAAGGCTTCAACAACCGGCCACTGTTGTTACCTGAGAAATTTCAACAATGACTGCATCAGCAGGACTGGTCACGAAGACTGCTATCTAATGGATTCAAGACTTAAATTCTGTCGAAGAAAAAAATTAATATTTTTATAAAAAATCTTAGTTTAAAAATTAAAAAAATATAAATGTTGAAATTTAAGTTTTATATTTATTATTATTTTATAAAATTATTATATAAATTAATTAAATTAAAATTTGATTTAAAAAAATATATTTTGTACACAATTCTAAGTACCATTTGATAATGTTTTTGAAGCAAGAATTTGGAAATATTGAAACAAACAAAAGAAATATATCAAAAAGAATTTTCACGATATTTGCATTCCTCCTTGAGTGGAGTACCCCACATAATATATATATATATATATATATATTAATTGTTATAATCTCCTCAATTTAAGTTGTCTTTTTTGACTTCAATAAGCAATCTTATATCTATAAATACATGCGGCAATTGCAAACTTAGACTCACACAAATCTGTGCTTTAAAGTAAAGAGTAGCAAAGGCGGCAAATTAACCTTTGAATATTATTTGCTTCCAACACTACCATTTCCATGGCTTCTCCAGTTATTGCTTCACCCATCAATACTGCCATTTCCTCCAACATGGAAAATCGTCCCAAGGCTGATTTTCATCCTGGCATTTGGGGAGATATGTTCCTCAATTGTCCTGATATGGTAATTTATATTTTTTTTATAAAATTTTATTCTTAGTCTTACCAAAAATATGAAAATTTTGAGGTTTAATAGAAAAATTTGAAGTTTTTGTCTTTTACTCAAGTTTCATTTTAGAGATTTAATCGAAAAAAGTTGAAATCTTTACGGGCATAGGATTATTATTATTTAATTATTCAGTCATTTAATACGAAGTAATTTTCATTTCTTGAGCAGGATATTGATGCTACAACTGAACTACAATATGACGAATTGAAAGAAGAAGTGAGGAAGATGCTTGTGGCACCTATGGATAATTCAAACCAAAAGTTGCCCTTAATTGATGCTGTCCAAAGGTTGGGTGTGAGTTATCATTTTGAGAAAGAGATGGAAGATGAATTAGAAAAAATATACCAGGATTGCAGCAATGATGTTGAGAGTGATCTCTACACTACATCTCTTCGATTTCGATTACTTAGAGAGCATGGCTTCAATGTTTCATGTGGTAATTAAGCCTTAAATTTTAGTATCTCTTAGTATATTTTTTATTATTTAAAATTATCGGACCGGACAATTTATAGGATTGACACATAACAATCATGTAAATTGTTTGTAAAATTCCTGAAAAAGTCTATCGTTTGTGTATAGAATAGTAATTCATATCTATATATATAGCATGAAATGTTTGATAATGACTTTGTATGGTTAAGCAGAGGCATTCAACAAATTCAAAGATGAGGAAGGAAATTTCAAGCCATCCTTGACCAATGATGTGCGAGGATTGTTGGAACTTTACGAAGCTTCCTTTATGAGGGTGCATGGAGAAGATATACTTGATGAAGCAATTTCTTTTGCCAGCACTCACCTAACTCTTGCAGTAGCAACTTTAGACTATCCTCTATTAGAACAAGTTGGTCATGCTTTAAAGCAGTCAATCCGAAGGGGCTTGCCTCGAGTTGAGGCTAGGCATTACATTTCAATGTATCAAGATGTTGAATCCCATAATGAAGCATTGCTGAAGTTTGCAAAGATCGATTTCAACTTGTTGCAACTTTTGCATAGGAAAGAGCTAAGTGAGATTTGCAGGTAAG